>CM021109.1:156199231-156230592 GCA_007115665.2 Sequoiadendron giganteum | reverse complement strand
AAATTATTCAAATTTTTACATCAATTTTCCTAGCTCTGATTTTCTAAATTTTTATCACCACTTAAGGGCATATTTTTCCATGATGATCCTGCACATATCCTATTACAAGGTAGAAACTATCAACCTTGGCCCATCAAAAAAAGAGAAAGAGAAAGAGGAGTTTCAAGAGTCATCTCAGGAAATTATAAGAAGGTTGGACAAGGAGACCAAAGAGAAGGAAGAATTGCAAAAGAAATTGGGGGAAGTGCATAGGTATGTTCAACATTTAGTGAAACCCCTGCAAGTTCAAATTAGTGAAGGATCTTCATTTTTCAGAGTGGTTACTCTCCAAGGATGTTGTATCAACGATTGAGAAAATGAAGTCTTTTGTGAGGGATAATCAAGAGTGGTTACAAAGTGTAAGTTAAAGAGGAGATGCCATGATTGAAAATGTATTACAGATGCATGAGAAATCATCCTCCCTCTCTGATGATATGACAGAATTTCTCATTGAATTTTAAAACCCAAATGAAACTATCATCAAAGAACTGGAGAAGGTATTTGAGGTCCCCACAGATGTGTTGATAAAGGAAGGAATTCTTACAATGGAGAATTCTAGTAAAGCAATGGACTAGATCGATGATTTAATTTTCAAGAATGAGCTTAAGTTTAAGGAAGAAAAGAAAATATCCAAATCTCAAAATAAGGTGAAGGTGAGTTGCAATTCCTTTTAAGATATTTTCCATAGAAGGAGGAAAATTGGTCAAAAGAGTTTTGAATATCAACCAATTGCAGAAATGGTAGCACAAATTTTACTCTCCAAGAGGTAGTGGGCCCATAAGTAAGGATCAAATTGAAGATGCTACCATTTACATTTACAATTTGGATAGATACCAAGGACTTTATGGAAATTGAGAGAAAAACTTGTCTAAGTATGGATGAGAATTAAATATAGCTAAGGCAATAATTTAGCTAATTCCTATCCCATTATAGGCCAACTAGGACTCATTGCTCTCAAAAGTTCAAGAAATTTCTAGGAGGGATGAAGATAATGACAAAGAGGATGACTAGGCTTGGCTACCTTGATGAATTTGTTATCTAGATCGATCTCACATAGGATACAAATCGACCACCTCTTGAATTATATTCCATTCAATGTATCTAATTATAAAATTTCCTTTTGGGGATGACCTTGTATTTTTATTGTAAATTCAAATTAGGGAATTAAAAGTGTCAAGGCCGACCTATATGGCTAACCTAATTGTAAAACCCTAATTCATGGGCTGACCTAACTTGAATATTTCTATAAATGGAGGTCTCTTCCTCATTTTTAAGTCTAATAGTCAATAGACAATAGCTGATAGTGAGTAGTGCATAGTTGGTAGCTACTAAGCTGTTACATTTTGAGAAACATGAATTTTTACAAACTTATGGTGAAGTAAATACAAGTGAAGACATTTTTATTTGGTTTTATTCTTTATGTTTCTTTATCTATGCATTGTTCATGTGACTCTAATCTATTATATTTTGAGTAATTATTTTATGGTTAATCTTATAACTAGTTGCAATTCATTTATGTTTATCATAAAGTGTTTGGGGTGTTGAGGAATCTTCAGTCCATAATTTTAGTGATCTTATAATTGTAGATTGATGTATAAAGTTAGCCTAGGACTAATCTATTTTGCACTCAAGTTCATTTATGAATATTTGGATGAATTTTTAAATATTTAAAATCTGAAAAATCATTTGATTCCTTTGGATATTGCATTTAACTTGTGATACTATGGATTTAATCTTGGTTAAACAAGGATTGGTTTTGGAAGATTAGTCCATCTTGAACACTCTAATGTTTGCATAAATAATCTTAGGTTTTAGATTAGGAATTTCTCTCAAACCCTATATATTTTTTTTCTTCTTTCAAATCATTGATAGAGAAATATTCACAAAGAATCCCATTATAGTCACATTTGATGAAAATTGAAGCTTCCAATTTTTTTTTGTAAGGTCCTTTGTGATTACCAAAATATTCACATTGGTCATTGAGCTGGTTTTTTCATTGTTAATACCTAACATTAGAGAACTTGGGGTTATCTCTTGAGGCTTTTTGATTGAGATTTACCTTTCAAGAGAGATAAAGTATTTCCATTCTATTTGATTTGTTGTAGTGCTAAGAACACCATCAACAAAAACCTATCCTCATATGGAACAATTGTGAAATATCACCTAAATAACAAAGCTTGAGATAAATCCATTAACTGGGATTGGAAGATAATCTCCTTCAATATTTCACAATTGAAGGGAATTGTGTGGCTTGCATTTTATGATCATGAAAGTACCACTCTACATAGCATCAAATTTGGTGTGTTTTTTGGGTCCACTTTTTGGCTCATCACATTTGAGAACAAGATCTCCTTCACTAAAAGTTCTTGTGACTAACTTCTTGTCAAATTTCTTCTTCATGAGTTCTTGATGAATCTTAAGCTTTTGAATTCTTTGTCTTCTTATTTCCTGCAACTCTATCAACTCAAAAAGCCTTATTTCCATTGGTTCTTCCTCCATCATTTCAAGATCTTTGATCAAAATTAGAGTTGGTAACTCTATTGAGATGGGTATTCTAGCTTATTTTCCATTAAAAATAATTCAAGGAGAATTATCCATAGACCTCTTGGTGTAATTCTATCAGCCCATAAGGTTAGCTTCAACTTGTCGTAGTTTCTCTTATTGTCTTTAATTGATCTTTTAATGATCCTAATCATATTATTATTATTTGAATTAGCTTGTCCATAGTAATTGGATAAAGTGCTAAAAAATACATCATTCTTAATAGCCCATTTAGTTACTCTCATGCCTACAAAAGCTAGTGCATTATCTGAGATGGTGGATTAAGGGGTACCAAACTCAGCTACTATTTCATCATATAAATTTAGTATTGAACTTGTGTTTAGCTCCTTCAATGCTAGATGTCCTATAACCATTTTGTGAAATAATAATTGGTTGTCGATTTCCTCTTGTGTGTTAAACTATAAGGTGGGTTTATGGGTCCAATGAAATCAAGACCCCACTTCATGAATGGTTGATCTACTTGAATTGGGTGCAAAGGTAAGGCTACTAACCTATATTTTCCTATAAATATGGCATATTATTTGGATTTAATTACCCATGCATAAGAATATTTATACAAATTGGGAAAATAGTAAACAACTCTCATGATTTTAAAAACTATATTTCTTGGTGCAAAATGGCCACTAGTTGCTCTATTATGAAATTCTTCCAACTCTTTGTTAGTCTGATCAAATTCTATGCATCTTAATAAAACTCCATGAAAGTTCCTCCTATATAATTTTCAGTCCAGAATGACATAATGAATTGCTTGAAGTCTAAAATACCTTTATTTTTCATTATTTATTCCTTGTGGACACTCACTAGTTTGGAGGTAATTATCATTTTTTGAATCCAGCCTGAAGAATGAGCTACTATAGAATCTTCATCTTCATTATCTAACACAAGAACAAATTCTTCTTTGATTTGTTCCTTGTCATCAACCTTACCAGCTAGCTTCTCAGACAATCCTTTTCCTCTTACCAACTTTGTCACTTTTATGTCTATGTCATATTCCATTACTTTGGCTATCCAACCAATGCTCTTATCATTTAGATCCTTACTCGAAAAAAAATATTTAATGCTTGGATGAGAAACCATAAGAGGTATCTTTTTATTTGAAAGAAAATACTTGAATTTTTTAAGGCTTCTAATGACATCTAAAGACTTTTTTTGCAATAGTGTACCTTTCCTCATAACCTTCCAAGCCTTGGCTGAAGAAGGCTATTGGTTGCTCTATTCCATCTTCATTTTTTTGTACCAACATAGCTAAAATGGTATCAATACTCCCAAAATCATATAGTATGAAATATTTACCAAAATTTGGGTTTACAAGAGTATGTGAAAGTGCAATAGATTCTTTGATCTCTTCAAACATCCTCTTAGCTTCTCTTGACTAGGTGAAACTATATTTTTTCTTCAACATAGTTGTTATAGGCTTTAATAGGGCTATAATGTGAGGTATAAACCTTTTAATGAAATTTAATCTTCACAAGAAGCTTTGTAGACCCTTTTTATGAGTAGGCAAAGGTAAGGCTAACATTTATTTTACTCTTCCAAGATCTATAGTAGTACCTTTCTTTGAAACTATGTGACCAAGCAATCTACCTTCATAGGAAATGAGAATACACTTATTGGGATTGAGAGAAACACAATATTCCCTACATCTCTCATAGATTTTCCTCAAGTGATCAATATGTTCATTATCAGTTTTTGAAAAAATAGTTATATCTATTGGCAAGAGACATTTCTAATATCATTTTATGTTTTCCTTGATGAAAACTCTAGTCTATGATTAGATATGCACATCATCATTTGATCATACCAATAGACTAATTGAAGACAATCAAGGAAGAACAAAGCATTTGTCAATTTTGTGTTCGTTGATTCTTATGAATATTTTATGTGATCATTTTGAGTTGCACATCTCAAAGAAATTTGTTTAGTATATGATCTCTACTTCTATTGAATCTTAGTGGCTTGTATCGATCCTTTTGCAAGTTTGAAGATCTGATCAATTAATTTCTTGTTCATCAGTGCATGAAGACCAACTTGATTGATACAACATGTCACGAATGTTTGGGAAGTATTTGTTTAAGTATTTTTGTGTTCAAAAATATTCATTTAGATCCTTACTATGTTGGAGCTGACTTTGGGTGATATGCATCAAGAATTAGAGGTGGATTGAGCCAACAACTTGAATATATTTTTACTTTTGTTTGAGATGACATTTAGCAGTTAAAATCTTAGTCGCGGATATATATAAGAGTTCAAATATATCATTTGGATATAGATGTGAAGTGTGTATATGCAATTTGTGAATATCAAAAGTGTAGAATCAGTAGGAAGGATTGAAGATTGATTATTGAGCCTAACCAAAACTATAATCAAGCATTGGTAGATGCTATTATCTTAGTTTATTTTCTTAGATGGATTTAATCTAATTATCTTTGTAAGATAGTGAGTCTTCTTTGAGCACTGAGCTCTAGGTAGTGTGTCTGAATGCAACTGCATTCCCTATAGTAAAATTTATTTTGAGTATACTTAGATCATATTGTGGATTGGCCATCCACCATGGTTTTTCCCCTAATAGGGTTTCCACATAAAAATTCTTGTGTAATGGTGTTGTGGTTGTTTAATTTATGTTCATGCATATTTATTTTGATTGAATGTTATAAATTTTTGAAAGATCAGATCAATAAAGTTAAAAATTATAGAACACTGATTCATCCCCCCCTCTAAGTGGTCATTGATTCAAATAGTTGGTATCAGAGCCTAGTTCCTCAAAAGAAGTTTAACAAATTTTGGGAAGACTAGGGAAAGAAATTCAATGGATTCAAGAAGTCTTAAACAACAACTCTTGGTGGCCTTAGATGATCTTGATCAGTCAAAATCTGAAGTTTAGAAATTGAAAGCAAACCTCATGGATGTTGCGAAATTCATTGAATCTTTAAAAGATAAAATCAACAAGTCTAGGGAGAAGAGAAAGGAACTATGTGATCAGATAAAGAAGAATGATAGTAGGATCATTGAAGATGAGAAACTTATTCAGGTTCTAGAGGAAAAGACATAAGAATTTGAAAAGATTACCAAAGATAATATAGTTCTAAAACATGAGATGAAATCTATAATGATGAGAATGGCCAAGGAGCATGAAGACAAAAAGAAAAATGAAGAGAACCTTGCATAGTCCTTAAAATAAAAATCTGAAGGATGCATTCATTTGGACAATGAACTAGAACAATCTAAACACAATGAGGAAGCACTTGAAAAAAAAATTGATGATCTCAGAGATAAACTTGCTATTGCAAATGAATTCAAAGAAAATTTCAAGACTAGTTCAACCAAGCTTGATGAACTAATTAAAGGTCAGAGGATATAAGGTGACAAGTGAGGTCTTCAATATGAGGGAGGAGAAAGTTCTTGATCTAGACAAAGAAGATTTAGGCAAGGAAATCAAATGAAAAAATCTAGAAGGTATCTGGTAAGACAATATAATGCTCAATGATTTAATGGTTACTATTTTAGTTACAATAAATTTGGTCATATGGCTTCTCAATGTAGAAGTAGAATGAAATCAAATGGCCAATAATTCTTCAGTCAGTGCTTTAACTACAAGAAGTATGGTCATAAGTCAAATGAATGCAGAAAAGTAATGAACAACTTTCATAGAGTTGTCAGATCTTATACATGAAATAGAATTGGGCATATTGCTAACCAATGTATATTAAGAGAAAATTAGTGGAACAACTAGTCTAGAGAGAGAAATGTTGTGTGTTATAGCTACAAAAAAAGTTGGTAACATTGCTAGATTCTGTTGGAACAGAAAAGGTCTAGTAAATCAAAAGAAAAACATGCAAAAGGATGTTAAGGTAAAAGGAAAAGTCACTAAAGATGTGATCAAGCAATAGATGCAAAAGAAATGGATGAAGAAAAGTCCCTTTATTGAAGGAAATGTGGCAGCACCAAAACCTTCTTCTCATAATTCCTCTAGGAATTAGCTTTAGGACTTTAGACTAGGGGGAGTTGTCAAGAAAATATATTAACCCCCTAACTAGTAACTAACACTAGATGTGGACAAGTACAATGAGTGCATAGATTCTCTACAAATGTTGTTGAACTGATTGGAGAGATTATTATGCAATATTGGAGGTCTGCAAAATAATTATCTTTCACAGTGCATGAAAACATGGTATCCGAATGAGTTAGGGTGAAAATAATTTATTGTGACAAAAATGGTTAGGTGTGCGAGTGATAAAAAGTCATTTATATCTTTCATTTGTCACTTTTCATTTTGAAGAAAAGAAGTTAGAGAGCTCTGAAGTGAACTTTAGTGAATTAAGGAAAAATTCAAGTGTAAAGGTGATTCAACAATCAAACTTTGATCTGACAAAAAGGTATTTATCAGAAAAACTTGTAAAATTTTGAATTTTTGAAGATGAATACTCCATTACTAGTTGACATCAAGGAAAAAACCCGTCCCAAATTTAAATCTCATCCCTACAATTCTGTTGAGATAGACCCATTAGGATCATTTTCTTGTATGTCGTATAAAGTTTTACACATTGAAGATATTAGGGAATATATCTAGGAAAAAATTGAAGAGTTAGGAAGCTCTCAACTATTAAATTTATATAAAAATCACATTATAGGAGAATACTTCAGTGTCAAGTTAGAATTCAAAACCTTAGAAGAGATTTTTTTTACACATATTGTAAAATTTCTCATCTTTGAAGAGAATGAGTTGGTCTAGTATATCTTCAGTCAAGTTCATGCAAAATTCATGTTGTTAAATCTTCCCGTCAAGATAAAAAAAGAGGCTACAAGTGATGTTACAGGTTTAAGTTCCCCTGGTGGATTACAAATTCTAAAATTAGTGAGGAATCAAATGGTCATTGATGTAACCAGCTCCAAGTATGATAGAAGAGCCATTATAATTGATGATATTTTTGATGTAGATGTCATATTTGCACCTATGGTTATTGGATATAAAATCTATCATTACATCCAAGACAATTTTGTTTCTGGCACAACCATTTATGTAGGCTATCAGATGGTAAAGGAAAATGCAAACTATGATCTACGTGAGATGCTATGAATTCAGCTGATGGAAAATCTTGGAAAAGCAAGGAGGATAAGAAAAATTCCTTTAAGTATGGTAAATTTCTATTATTCTTATTCTTTTACTTCATGAATGAGGTTTGAGTATTTTGAAAAGGTACATTGGCAAAAAGATAAACTAGTAGCCACTCAAATCAAATATCTCTTTCAAATATTTAAAGACATTAAGGCAAAGAATACCACTATCTGGGGATATTTATAAAAAATTAGAGTATAATGCATGCCAGAGAGAGGATTCCTACATATATTGTGGAGAGGTATAAAGATACTATCTACTTTATGGTTGATATTGATCAACGCCTAATAGTATTAGTTGATTCTAGAATAGTTTGGATCATGCGAATGGGATATGAGGCTGAGGAAAAAATATTGGAAATGTATGTTGAACACTTGTTGAGAAAACCTCAAGACTCATCTCAAGAATATACATGTACACAATGAGCTTAGGAAACCTGTGTTAGTCAAAAGAGTTAGAAAAGAAGTAGAAATATTTGTAGAAAGTATGGGCATATCTGCAAAAAAATTAAGAGAAGCTAGAAGGAAAAGAGAAGAAGATGAAGCAGCAAAAGAGGTAGGAAAAATAAATTTTATAGTTCAGTAGCACCCTCAACCAGAACTAGGTCAACAAGGATCTCTGCACCCCTATCCACCCCTGCAACAAAAACAATTCCTATGCAAACTCAAGTGAAGACATTTGGTAAGGAAATAAAAATAAAGAAGGATAAAGGAAAAATAATTGATGCGGTAGTCTCTGAAGATGAAGAGACATAATCAAATGAATGAGTTAGAGAAATCAATCATCAAGGTGCTAAGGAAACAAAATTTTCAAAAGACAAATCCTCCAATGAAGAAGTCAAAGAAAAGAAGAAGGAAAAAATTGACAAACCAAGTATGTCAATAGAAGAAGTTGAAAAATTTTTGGTCAAGGATGGAAATATTACGACACTTTGTAAATTTTATTAAACCTTTAATAAATATGGTCAAAGAACTCTTGAGGAGGCAACAATAAATCATTTGAATATTTTCAATAAAGTTCTTATTGAAAAAATGCCTAGCTTACCTAAAAGATTGTATGAGATTTTAGAAATGAGGAGGGTAAATGCTAGAACAAAAGAAGAATAAGTGAGAGAAATAATTATTACAAAACTATGTCTGGTGACATCTATGGGAGAAATAAAGGCAATTCTGAATAAAGCCAAAAAATAATTCAAGAGCAAGATAAGGGTGAACAAGCTCATGATTGGTCTGACTGATGAAATTGCAAAGTAAATTGAACAAATCTTGAGAAATATTTTTTTAAGTGACAAAGTTGATGTTGTCACTAAAGAAACACATGATAAAGATATCTCATCTGGTTTGAAAGAAGAAGAAGAAGAAAAACTAGATACAACTAAGGATACTCAAATTCCTCTTGATATGGACTATGCAAAAATACCTATGGATATTGAGGCTCCTAAAATTGTTTCGATTGAGAAGGATGAGAAAATTGAGATTCTTGAAGAGAAGCAAGAATCTACAGTTGAGGAAAAAATGGTTGATGAAAAGAAAATTGGTATAAAGGAAGTCCTAGTAGAAGCAAGAGACACTATAGAGGCAATGAGGAAATTTCTGGTAGAAAAATAGGAAGAATTTGATCCTAAATTGATTGAATGTCCTATTGACCTATCCACTTTGTCCCTAATTCAAAAAATTAAGGTAGCATCATTTGCCCAGGCGAAGGCTAGAGAAGAATTTTTGAGGTATCACATTGAAGATAGTGAACTTTTAAACCTTGCATCTAGAGTTCTAGAGAAAATAAGGCCTACTCATGTCAAATATCCATCTAGTTCCTCCTCCAACAAATTGAAGAAGCTCATTAACTATGCAAGTACACACTTTGAGTCACTTGAAAAATCAGCCATGGTTAAATTTCAGAAGGAATTTGATGCAAAAAGGTTCAATGGGTTAAAATAAATGATTGCTAAAAATAAATATATATTAGCCATATGTGTGAAGAATGTTCAAATTGATTTGTCGAAAAGTGGAAATATCTTTAAATCATGTTTGTCTTTGTCAAAATTTATTGAGGCCAACGAGAAGAATGTTAAGGATCTTGAAAAATAGTTAACTACTATAGATACCTAAAATTGGTCTAGGCCTGCGAACACCACATTTGACATAATTTTATATTCATCCATCGTCATGATTAAATAATTTCAATTATTTAATTAACATTTCTAACACATATTTCCTCTATTAATTAAATATCCCTGTTTAATTAATTAATTCATTCATAAATGACCTTTATTCAACTTGGATAGTTAAATAAATCATATTTGTTTAATTATGTTGCTAACTAATTAATTCTTCCTTCTTCATTAAATATGTATTATTTAATTAAACCCTCTTTTTATCATGTGTCAACTATAATTAAATATCTTTATTTAATTATTCATTTAACCCCTTTTTCAACTATAATTAAATATTTATTATTTAATTATTCAATTCTACCTTTTTCGAAAGTCAAATTGAATAAACTACTTTATTTATTTAATTTAAATCTTCTATTTTTGAATTTTGAATTAAATTAACATTTTATTCACATTTTATTTATTTATGTCACATTCCTCTATCATTCAGTTATCTAAATAATTCACTCACCTTTTGACTCAAGATCTATTTTTAGTTCTCGAGTTATCTCTGAATTTAACTGTTGATCATCTCTGCAGGAAAACTCTCTGTCACAACTAGTCGATTAACTAGTTCTGACTCATATGCATGTATGCATTTATTAATTAAATATCTTTTATTTAATTAATTAATTTAATTATGCATTCAAATTTCTCATCTTCAATTTTTGACTTTTTCTTCGACATTCAAAGTCTATTTCTTCTATTTTTGAAGATTCTTAACTGAAGATTAAGATCTTGTTCTATTTTTAGTCTTTCCTGACTCATGTTCTAACTCACATTCTATCTAATACATAACTCACATTGCATGGCATTCATCAATCTTGTCCATCAATCTCTCTTTCAATCTGAGTCGATCGTTCAAAAACACAAAATCTATAAAATGGCCTGTCATTATCATTATTCCTCCTCTCCCGAAATCAGTCATTTTTGAGAAGAGACCATTCTTCGATATTTTGCTTAGACATTCAACACAGCTATACTTGCATTCAAACATAGAAATCTAAGGGCAAGAATACTAAAAAGGAAAAATGGAGAAGAGCAATGGAGATAATTCGAAGGGATGAATGCATATTCGGTGAGATCAATTCAGTTTGTTTAGTTTTTATCATGTTTTCATATTCGTTCTTTATTGTTAGATTTTTAGATTAGTTTTGATTAGATTAGGATTAAATTTTTTTTGTTCTAGCTACAGATCTTATCACAAATTTATTCTAATGTTACATTTAGTGAACCTGATGTGAATCCACTTCAAAATCCACACATCTATTTTTCATTTTTCTATTTTTCAATTTTCTCTTTTCTATTTTTTTGCATATTTCCATACGATGCACCGCATTTGTCATGGTAAACGACGCATCTATATTTGTGAGCCACATCTATTAAAAACAACGATGCATCTGTCATCATGAACCACATCTGTGAGGTCACGAACTGCATCCACCTACCAAGATTTTTGCAAGCCGCATCTGCCTGTCAATAGTCGAACCACATATGTGGCTTAAAAAGCCGCATCTACCTAGTAAAACTTTTTCAACTTTTTCATTGATTTTCATGCATCCATATTTTTATTTTTTCCTTTGAAGTTGTTTTTGAATTTTTCTAATGGTTGATTTCAATTGTGTTAAGGGGGAATAACATAGTGTTTGTAGAACGAAGCTTTGAAGACATTTACAAACCCAAGATAAATTTTTGGCAAGACGAAAGCTGAAGACAATGAACTACTGATAGATTACATGCAGGACCTAATGCCTTTGTGTTAATTTATTTAAATAAGCTTTTGTTTGGTAGATAGATAATCATCGTGTGGGATTAAAATGAATTTTCTATTTGATAGATAGAAAATCATCATTTGGAATAAAAAGAACCACTGTCTTCTTTGTTTGGTGCTTTGCACATATTTGTAAACCCTTACGATTCAGTACACTAAAGTATCCTCTCCCTTTGTGTAGTCATGCGATCCTAGGTGTAAGAGAAATGGCTGCTGACTCTAGAACTTGGGCCTGTCTTGGTGGGAAAAAGTACTCACCCCAAGACGACTCAGACCGGTAGCACGCTAAAGCCAAGTGACTTCCAGCTAGTATATAAAAGTGGATTCTTGGGGAAACCCCAAGAATCACACACACTATTCTGATGAGATGGACAGAAATGGACTCTCACTGATGTTGGATGGTGTCCCACGAATGGAATGCCCTTATTAAACACCTTGTTGTAGAGTTACCAAAATCCTATCTATTTGTTGGCGCAACAGGTGTATAACCTGTGAAGCCGTCTTACAAATTTGTGGTTCTTGTGTTGAGGTGACATGTATGCCATGGGATTTTCATGGGTGTAGTAGCTTGGCTGCCCCATATAAGTGAGTGTTGTGGAGGGGAGCCAGTGGGGTAAAGCTACTAGTCATCTAACTTGAATGTGTGTATCTGGAGAAATCCAAGTAAGAATTCAGAAAATACTATCCTAAAAGCCTAGGTTTTACATGTTTTCAGGTCTTAAGAGTCCTTACATCACAAAAATGGAAGATACATTGATTTTTGTGTTTTCTCTTTGCTGTATTCATCAAAATATTGATCAAACAAACAAAATCAGTCAAACAAGTTTCAGGAAAAATTCAACTTTTAGAAAATAGAGTCGCAATTGTTAGTTTAAACGCTCCATGTGTCATAGCAAGTCGCATCTGTTAGGGGAAACACATCATTTGTCTATCAAAAAAAATAAAATCACTTTTCAGTCGGCATATTATGAGTCACAATTGTCACATTCTGAGTCGCATGTGTGCATGCAAATTGCATCTGTCAATTCAAAAACCGCATGTGTCATGGTAAACCACTTCTGTCAGTTAAACACCCGCATGTGTCCTGTTAAATTGCATCTGTCAGTTAGAAAACCACATCTATTAGAAAACCCACATCTGTTAGAGGAAAAACCGCAACTGTTAGGTGAACCGCATTTGCTTGTCAACATAAAATTTCAAAAAAAAACTATGAGCTGAGTCTGAAACATCTTTGTGACTATTTTCTTTAGGTTTTTAGGACCAACCTTGGATTAGAAACCAGTTAAATTTGCTCGAAAACCTTGCATCATTAGGTGTCATATACATCTTAGTTTACCATCATTAGGAGTCATATACGTCTTAGCTACCATCATTAGGTGTCATATACATCTTGGTCATAGTAAACATCTTAGTCATAATCATCCTAATTTGCACGCATATAGGTAATCCCTAGGAAATTGCAAATCACAGAATAGATAACTTTCCTTGTCTTTGGAAAATTCACATTTTCATACTGTCCTTGTCATATGTTTAGGTTCCTTCATCAAAAACAAAATTTTGTATGCATTTATTCCATTAGGTGGTAGGTTATACCCTTCTTAGACTCATTTTTCATCATTAGTCAACTTAGAATTTTGCATATTCTCCATCCAATCATACGTCATTTTAGATCTTTAGCAACATCTTTATTGTCAAAAAAATCCAAAAACATAGACATAGGTCATATCAGTTTTAGATATAGTTTGCATCACCCAGTTTGAGTAAACCTTTTTCATGGTCGAAACAAGGTCCAAAAAGAAACAAAAACCAATGATAGACCCCAACGAATTCATCAATCCATTCAAAAACCAACCGTCAGGAAACAAATGTCCACACAAGTCTTTACTTGAAAAACATGTCACCAGAGACACACATGGGCAAATTTACATAGAAGACATAGATGCAGCAGTTCAAGATCTTGAGTTTGCTTCCTTCATGGATGAGTGTTTGCAAAATGATCCACAATGCTACTTAGCAAAATTTCTAGTAGAAGGTGCCACACTACCTCCAGGATTTGATGTTCATTCTTTGACATCATAGTCAACTCAACCAACACAAACTGCAACATCTACTATCTCTATTCCCCAAATAACCGCAACGATACCAATAGGTATACCAACACAAAAATCGTCAATTGTAAACACAACCCCTTTTAACATAACACAAGGTTTACAATTCACTACGGGAGCAACTTCCTCCAACCCCTTTGGCACCAACACGACTGGTAATAGAACAAAAGTTGGTGAAAATATACCTATACCAAGTCAGACAATCCAAATAGGAAGCATTCCTATTCCAAATCAGACAATTTAGATAGGAAGCATTCCTATACTAACTCAAACCATTTAGATAGGAAATATCCCTATCCCAAATCAAAATATTTTGACAGGATATATTCCCTTGCCCAATCATAACCCATCACAAAACATGGCATATTAGAACATCTACATTGATCCAAATAACACGAACACCATGTCCTTGACACACGTTGACATCCTTCAAAACCAAATGCAGACTCTACAAAAAAAGATGGATGACATGTCTATGGCAGGCAAATGAAGTATATCAGCACAAGATCTATGTCCATGTCCATTTGACAAAGCACTCTATATGAAACCTTTCCCCCATGGATACATCATACCAAATTTTCCTAAGTATAATGGGAGGAAGAATCCTTTAGAACATATTAGAGAATTCTCAATGGCATGCATGGACATATCGTATGACCCCACTTACTTGATGCACCTATTTCCATGAACTCTCATAGGGATAGCATTGGAATGGTTTTCCAAATTGCCATACGGTATACGATCTTGGGTGGAATTGGCTGAAACGTTTGTCGAACATTTTGCCTTTAACATAGACAATGAAGTAACTATAGCAACCTTGTGCCACATGACACAAGAAGATGGTGAGACATTTATCACTTTCTTCTAGAGATGGAGGAGTCTAGCTAGCTGTTGTCCCGTCGAAATACCTGAAAAACAAAAGGTCACTATCTTCCTCAAAAACATCAACCCCAAACTAAGAGGTGACCTACAGGTACACTGTTGCACTTCATTCATTGACTTGGTACAAAAGAGGATCATCCTTGAAAAGGGTCTTATTGACAAAGGAAAAATCAAAGTACCAGGAAAGAGCCCTATTGTCCAACATCAAAATGTGTCAAATGATAGAAACAAGTTCTGGTCTATGAACAAAAATGTCATGAATGACGACATAGTTGATGCTAAACACATACATACTGGACCAGTTATCTCCCTTAGATGATACAATCAACAAGCAGACATGATGAATAGTCCTAATCAAATGGCTAACTATATCTAGAATTCACAACAACAAAGGCCACAACAAAGGAGATTTCCAATGCGAGAATTTACACCTTTAGGGCAACCAATCGATGTGGTCTTCAAAGAATTGGTCAAACATAATCTTATCAAACCTTTGGAACCAAGAGAGTATGATCTTGGATAGTTCAAACCTTCATGGTGGGTTAATAATTCTTTCTATGACTATCATCGAATGAAAGGGCACAACCTCCAACAATGTCGCCAATTAAAGAACATCATACAAGACTTTGTTAAAAATGGAACTATAGAGGTTGGTGGGTAGAAAAACACTAAGAATAGTGATCATAAGGTCTTCACAGACCCGTTAGATGACCACACAAAAGGAAAAGCCTCCAGATTGGGACCCCAAAATAATCCATCGGTCAACTATGAAGCAATTGCTGAGTTCATGGGACTTAGAGAAGGCATGCCTAGAGGGGATCATAAGGCAGGTTTTACCATAGACTTGGACAATAAAGCATATTTCGAGGAGTCTATTTACACCTCTAGTCACAAAAAGGAAAATGAAAAGAAACATGATGAGTCCCTAGGTGAAAACCGAAAGGCACCTTTGAACGAAGAAAAAGTCAAAATAAAGGACGTATCCTAGGGTGAAAACCTCTCTGAGGCATCTGAGGATAGAGGTTTAAATATTCTCCCCGTTGCACAAGAAAAGTCACCCATGCTAGTGGAAGAAGTTGTTGCAGTCAACATAGGTACAGAAGAGAATCCTTGAATAGTATATTTTGCAGCTTCTTTGATAGAAACAGAACAACATGAATTCAAGGACTTCTTTAGAAAGAGACAAGTAAACTTCACATGGTCATATGCTGACATGCCTGGGCTAGCTCCAGACCTAATATTGCATCATTTACCATTACAACTAGGTATCAAGCCAGTCAAACAAAAGTTGAGGAAGATGCATCCACAAATTGCTCTATTGGTCAAGGTAGAACTTAAGAAACTTCTGGATGTAGGATTCATAAGGACAATAGACTATGTAGATTGGATATTGAATCTTGTACCAGTGACTAAGCCAACTAGGGCATTTGAATTTGCACCGACTTTAGAGACATCAACAAGGCATGTCCTAAAGATGACTTCCCATTGCTAAATATCAACATGATAGTAGACCTTACTGTAGGATATCAGATGCTATCCCTCATGGATGGTTTCTCAGGATACAACTAGATAAAGATAGCACCTGAAGATCAACATAAGACAACTTTCATGTGTCCATGGGGCACATACTGTTGGAATGTTATGCCATTTGGCCTTAAGAATGTAGGAACCACTTACTAATGAGCAATGACCACAATTTTCCATGACTTTGTACATACATTCATGGAAGATTATGTAGATGATATAATAGCCAAGTCATAAACAAGGGAAGATCATTTGAAAGTGTTAGACAATATATTCCAGAGGTTAGAAAATTACAATGTTAGGCTAAATCCGAAGAAGTGTGTTTTTGGAGTCAAATCAGGGAAGCTGTTAGGGTATATCATCTCTCATAGAGGCATTGAAGTAGATCTAGAAAAGGTAAGAGCAATCATAGAAATGCCTCCTCTAACCAGCATTGGTCAACTCAGAACGCTATAGGGGAGATTACAGTCCATTAGGTGTTTCATAGTACAATTGGTGGATAAAATACATCCATTTTAGCAGCTACTCAAAAAAGGAGTGCCATTTGTGTGGACACCTAAATGTCAAGAGGCCTTCCAACAAATCAAGGACTATTTGCTTACTCCACCAGTCCTAATGCCACCTACAGAGGGGAAACCATTGATACTTTACATCTCAGCAACTCAGTCGGCATTAGGGGCTCTTCTCGCACAACACGATGATCAAGGTTGTGAGAGAGCGGTTTATTATATCAGTCAAACCTTAGTGGGCTATGAATTGAATTACAACAACATAGAACATGCCTATCTTGTAGTAGTCTTTGCTACCCAAAAAATTAGGCACTATATTCTCAATCGACAAACCATGTTGATTGCAAAAATTGATCCACTTAAATACCTCCTAAGTAAGGTAGCTTTAACAGGTCGATTGGCTAAATGGGTTATGATACTTAGCGAGTATGATATTTAGTATGTCAAAAGGAAGGCAATAAAAGGATAGGTCATTGCAGATCAACTGTAGACACACCTATAAAGGCAGATCATCCATTAGTAGCAGATTTTCTAGATGAATTTCTCTTCAACCTTGATGTTAAAACTGAGTGGAAACTATAGTTTGATGGATCACATAAAAATTTTGGTTCAGGGGCTGGTATCTTATATGTCACACCTCAAGGTGATACCATTCCTAAATCATTTAGGATTGCATTCCCTTGTACAAACAATATAGCAGAATATGAAGCCTTAGTGATTGTTTTTAAAATGGCAGCTCAATGGAACATTAAGAGCCTACATGTCTTTGGCGACTCTCTATTGGTAATCCGACAGGTGAATGATGATTACTAGACTAAGGATGAGAAGCTTGCACCTTATAAGAGGATGGCTAATAGTTTCAAATAGTATTTCAATGACATAACTTTTCAATAAATACCACATATCGAGAATAGAGCTATAGATGCAATGGCGACTGTGGGTTCTTTGTTGGATATCCCAAGTAATGTCCCTAAGTTTGAGTTTTTAGTTGAACAGCTTTTGATACCTACTTATGATGTCCTTGATACTATGATAGTGTGTACCATTGTTGGTCCTACGTCTCCTTGGTATAAAGACATATTCGATTACCTCACTGACCAAATCTTACCTCAAGACTTGTCCAATAACCAACGTCAAACCTTCATTCTAAAGTCAGCTAAGTACACTATCATCAGAGAAACCCTATATAGACGTACCTTAGATAATGCCCTAATGAGATGTATCGATGCTGAGGAAGCACAAACAACTTTGCGAGTGGTACACGAGGGTAAATGCAGATCTCATTCGAGTGGTCCCACTCTAGCCCATAAGATTATGAAATTAGGTTACTATTGGCCTACTATGGAGAAAGATTCATACGTCTTCAGAAAGAAGTGTAGACAATATCAAATACATGGAGACTTGATAAGAGCACCAGTGTAGGAGCTTCATCCAATAACTTCATCATGGCCTTTCACCCAATGGGGACTTGACCTCATAGGTAAGATACACCCTTCATCATCCAATGGCCACAAATTCATCATCACCGCCACCGAATACTTCACCAAATGGATCAAAGCCATCCCCATGACATACATAACTAACACAAAAATATCTAAGTTTATCCTAAACTATATCATTTGTCGGTATGGTGTGCCTCAATCCATAATCATAGACAATGGCCTCCCATTCAAGAACCAAGAAGTACACCATTTATGTGAAGAATTCCACATCAAACACCATTTTTCCACCCCATATTACCCACAAAGTAATGGCCAAGCTGAGGCATCTAATAAAACTATTATTAGAATCCTTAATAAGACTATCAATGATGCTGGTCATGACTAGCACCTACAGCTTAATCCTACCTTATGGGCTTATCGCACAAGCATCTGTACTCCCACTGACGCCATTCCATATTCCCTCGTATTTGGGTCTGAAGCTATCTTATGTATTGAGGTTGAAATACCTTCTCTACGGGTATCCTTGAAGGGTCATATCGACGATGAAGAATACCGTGTCTCTAGGTTACAAGAGCTAGAATTACTGGATGAGTGAAGACAGAAAGCATTAGATCATTTACAAGCATATCAAAATCATCTTTGTCGTAGTTACAACAAGAAGGTTCTCAATAGACACTTTGACATTGGTGACCTGGTATTAATGGAGAATCCTAAGAACTAAGCTGAATGTGAGAAACCAGGAAAGTTTGAACCTAACTGGTTGGGGCCGTACATTATCACAAAAGCCTTTGGATTAGGAGCGTACCAACTCTCTATTCCTAAAGGAGAACCACTTTTGTCCCCTATCAATAGTCTACATCTAAAGAGGTTCTATGCTTAAGTCTCCAAGAATTCGTGTCTTAATCTGAATATATATATATATATATATATACAAAAAAATGGTTACCTTGATGAAAACCTGGCAAACAAGCATCTTTGTAACACCAAAAAAACAATTGAGAAAATAAAAAAAAGTAAAGAGAAATAAATCCATCCACAAGTGAAAACCACTTCAGTGGCGCTATGGATAAGTACCATGGTGAAAACCTGACAAACAAGCACCATGTGTAGTCAAGCTTACTCTTCCATCTACCATCATTCTAATCAAACTTTTTCATCGTCACTCATAATAAATGGTTGTCCTATCCGTCATTTGGAACAATTGACATCTAAACGTCCATTCTGTCACATTACCCACTCCATCTTCCAAATCATATTCTCGACTAGGGGAAAATCCTTGTTTTGTGCCCAAACACTTTGTACATAACGTCACACCATCGAAAATGTCCTAAAAAATCCAAAAAAATTAAAAAAAAAACATCAAAAGAATCCAAAAAAAATAAAAAAATGTCAGAAAATCCCAAAAATAGCATCAAGTCAATCATGTCAAGTTAGACATGTCAAGTCAATCATGTCAATCCAGTCATGTTAAGTTAGTCATAGACATAGTCAAACTACGTTGCCTATGTGACTGGGATGTAGGCAAGGCCATCAATCAATGGGCCCCCGAGGCATTAGGTCAGTCAATCTAGGTTTGTCATGTATCACATACATAAAATCACAATGCTTTGTACATTCAAAGTCATTGGTCGTGTCGAACTATGAGGTCTCTACATGTACAACGTAGGCAAGGATATTCAATTGATGAGCTCCCAAGACCACACTAGGTCAGTCCAATAGGGTTCACATTCAATTCACTATCACATACATTGCATATCATTCATTAGATGCATGTCTTTAGCCGCTTTAGGTTATTACTTTAGCATATCATCTCATGTCATACACTGTCTACACACACACAATTTATCAGTCAAGGAGTCAAAGCAAGTTATGCATTAACAAGGAAAAACATTTCAACAGTCATCAAGTCAATATCAAACACATTGTTGAAAACGATCAACCTATGTCTTAAACAAGATATGTCTTTCTTGTCAATAGACGTCATCAACTTGTCATAGTTTCATGTGGCTTGTCACCTCAACGTCATCAGACTCCAACGTCTTATACAACACATGCCTTACTGAAACCAGGCTTTGTCATGCCTTATACAGAAGTCACCAAGTCAAAACCAGACTCAACATCTTATGCGGTATGTGTCATTCTCTCACATTACGCTATGCCAAACATCAACATCAAACAATCCCACAAGATCAAGTTTTGGCGAATACATTTATTTGGATTTATGACTTTATATCTTATTTTGTCTTATCTTTTTATCGATTTGTGCAAGATCCTATTACTAGCTTTCTCAATGATGTCCCTCGAAGGATTTAGAGAAGCAATGATGTCTTAGGATTCTTTTTCTTTGGCTGCTGTCTGTCAACTGTCTTTTTAACATTGGTTTTTGAGTCATGTTACTAGTTTCCTCAAGGATGTCCTATCAAAGATTTAGTGGAGCAATGATTTCTCATGACCCGTCTTTTATTTGTTTGATGTATGTGGTTTGTCTTGACCAAACGACTGGGGCATCTTGTCCTTAGTCTGAGTTAAGACACTTCTTGTCTACAACTGTCTATTTTTCACAGGTGGATAACTTTGTACACTATGGTCTATCTCATATCATAGTGTGTACTATCCATTTGTGTCATGTCCTTCCCAATGATGATAAAGAGCAAGTATAGCATATTTGGCAATATATCAAAGATTATGTCTTTTTCTCAATCAATCAACCTTTATTATTTCTTACTAACATTCTGCAATCGTTTGTGCTAATATTTCTTTTGTTTTTGCATCTTCACCACCATTATCTATCCATTTCGAGAGCACACTCATGTTATTCAAACCTGCCTATCCTCTCGAGGGGGCATACCACTATCTCCTCATCATTCTCCCTTTGACTAGGGCATACCTTAACCCGTTTCACACTAAGGCATGACCAGGGCATATTTTCTTTGACACAACGCCATACCAACATTGTATCAAAGAGGGGCGAACTGTAGATACCTAAAATTGGTCTAGGCCTGCGAACACCACATTTTACATAATTTTATATTCATCCATGGTCATGATTAAATAATGTCAATTATTTAATTAACATTTCTAACACATATTTCCTCTATTAATTAAATATCCCTTTTTAATTAATTCATTAATTCATAAATGACCTTTATTCAATTTGGATAATTAAATAAATCATATTTGTTTAATTATGTTGCTAACTAATTAATTCTTCCTTCTCAATTAAATATGTATTATTTAATTAAACCCTCTTTTTATCATATGTCAACTATAATTAAATATCTTTATTTAATTATTCATTTAACCCCCTTTTCAACTATAATTAAATATTTATTATTTAATTATTCAATTATACCCTTTTCGAAAGTCAAATTGAATAAACTACTTTATTTATTTAATTTAAATCTTCTATTTTCGAACGTTGAATTCAATTAACATTTTATTCACATTTTATTTATTTATGTCACATTCCCCTATCATTCAGTTATCTAAATTATTCACTCACCTTTTGACTCAACATCTATTTTTAGTTCTCGAGTTATCTCTGAATTTAACTGCTGATCATCTCTGTAGGAAAACTCTCTGTCACAACTAGTCGATTAACTAGTTCCAACTCATATGCATGTATGCATTTATTAATTAAATATATTCTATTTAATTAATTAATTTAATTATGCATTTGAATTCCTCATCTTTGAGTTCTCACTTTGTCTTTGACATTCAAAGTCTATTTCTTCTATTTTCGAAGATTCTTAATTGAAGATTAAGATCTTGTTCTATTTTTAGTCTTTCCCGACTCACGTTCTAACTCATGTTCTATCTAATACAAAACTCACATTGCATGGCATTCATCAATCTCGTCCGTCAATCTCTCCTTCAATCTGAGCCAATCGTTCAAAAACACAAAATCTATAAAATGGTCTATCATTATCATTATTCCTCCTCTCTCGAAATCAGTCATTTTTGAGAAGAGGCCATTCTTTGATATTTTGCTTAGACATTCAACACAGCTATACTTGCATTCAAACACAAAAATATGAGGGCAAGAATACTAAAAAGGCAAAATGGAGAAGAGCAATGGAGATAATTTGAAGGGATTTGGTGAGATCAATTCAGTTTGTTTATTTTTTATCATGTTTTCATATTCATTCTTTATTGTTAGATTTTTAGATTAGTTTTGATTAGATTAGGATTAACAATTGTTTGTTCTAGTTGCAGGTCTTATCACAGATTTATTCTAATGTTACAACTACTATTTCTGAATCCTTTGATCCTTTAGTTGGTGGTGTTAGAAAATAGGAAGGTTAGGTAATGTCTCTTCTTGATAAGATAACATGCTTGAGGCATGAAAATAATAGAATTGTGGAAAAATCATGTGAAATTAGAGGCCTAATTAGTTTGAACATTGAGATAATGTCAAGTGCACTAAAGGAAGGTGAAGATGTTATGGCAGTCAACGATCCAACAAACTTGGAGTCTGCAGAGACACAATCCTACTTAGTTTGTCATCACATAAATAATTTGGAGAGTCTCAAAAGGGTTTGGGACACAAATTTGATCCTATTGAAGAAATATTTTGCAGATGTTTTCAAGTTTATGTAAATTAAAGAAGAAAATTTGTATATGTGTATTCTGCTCATAACATTTTTGGTTGATCTTTTTTTTGTATGTAGATTCCTGCCTTTTCCATTGATGTCAAAGGGGTAGAGTAGTAGAGTGTAAAATTTATAAACATCTCAAGGGGAGAGTTTTCTTTTTGGAATTTTGATGATGTCAGTGTAATTCATGTTGGCACTGATCTGACACTTAGTCATTTATCACTAAGTGTTGCCATCAATGCCAAAATGGGAGATTGTTGGCAAGAGACACTACTAATATCATTTTTTGTTCTCACTGATGGAAAAGCTAGTCCGTTTATTAGATACACACATCATCATTTAATCATACCAATAGACAGATTAAAGATAGGTCAAGGAAGAACAAAGCATCCGACAATTTTGTGTTCATCGATTCTTATGAATAGTCTTTGTTATCATTTTGAGTTGTGCATATTAGATAATGTTGTTTGGTATATAATTTTTGTTGCTATTGAATCCTAGTGGCTCATATTGGTCTTTGTGTGAGTTTGAAGATCTCATTAATTAATTTATTATTCATCATTGCATGAAGGCCAACACGATTGATACAACATGTCACGGGTGTTTGGAAAGTATTTGTTGAAGTATTTTTTGGTTTTAAAATGTTTATTTAAATCCTTTATATGTTGGAGCCAGCTTTGGGTGATACACATCAAGAATTGAAGGTGGATTGAGCCAATAACTTGAATTTATTTTTAATTTTGTTTGAGCTGATAGTTAGCAATTAAATTCTTAGTCATGGATATATATAAGAGTTAAAATATATCATTTGGATATAGATGTGAAGTTTGTATGTTTGATTTGAAATAGCATAAGTGAAGAGGAGTTATTATGCATAGTTTCACTTGTACATTAAGGATTTTGTGATGCGAGTTGGAGCAGAACATAGTAGAAGTGTAGAATCAATCAAAAGGATTAGAGATCGATTATTGAGCCTAACTGAAATAGTAATCAAGCATTGGAGGATGATATTATCTTAGTTCATTTTCTCATATCAATTTAATCTGATTATCTTTGTAGGATAGTGAGTCTTCATTGAGTAGTGAGCTCTATACAGTGTGCTTGAATGCAAGTGTATTCCCCTATTATAAAATTTCTTTTGAGTGTACTCAGATCATATTGTGGATTGGCCATCCATCCTGGTTTTTTTTGTAATAGGATTTCCACATAAAAATTTCTATGTTATGGTGTTTTGGTTGTTTACTTTATGTTCATGCGTATTTATTTTTATTGAATGTTATAAATGCTTGAAGTATTAGATCAATAAAGTTAAAAAATGTAGAAAATTGTTTCACCCCCTCTCAGTGTTCCTTGATTCCAAAAGTTTCATCAAGGTAAACAAGTACAAACTTATTCATGAGGCCTTGGAATCCATGCCTACAACTCTTTGTAATTTTTCCCTACATTTAACGAACCAAAGGGAATCTTTCTATATGCCATGGTTCCCCATTTAGTGGTAAAAGTAGTTTTGAACTGATCTTCTTCTTTTACCAAAATCTAATTTTACCCTGAGTAACCATCTAACAATGAAAATATATCAAATCCTACTACAACTTCCAAAATTTATTGCATTGAGGGAAGCATAGAACAATCTTTGATGGAAGCTCTATTTAGATCTATAAAGTCAACACATAACCCGATTTCTCCATTATTTTTTCTTACAAGTACTAAATTTGAAACCCAAGATGTATGCTCAATAGGGAAAATGATATTGCTTTCGATCAAATTGTTTATCTCTATTTTCATAAGGTGCTCATGCTTTGGATTCAAATTCCTTTTCCTTTGTATCACTAGTTTCATATTATGCTCTAAGTCAATAGTGTGTTGAGCCAATCTATGATTAAAACCTTTCAAGTCTCCATATACTCCCATCTTGAGTTAGCTCATAATTCACATCTCCATTGTGTTACTACATTCACAGAGGTAATTAGGAAAGGTACAACTATTGAAAAATACCTTAAAGAAAAAGGGCTCATAAAAATCTTCAAAGAGGATAAATACAAAAAATCCAGGGAAAAGTCACGTGCTACTGCAATAGGAATAAAAAAATTGTTAATGATTGTGTAACTGAAACTAAGCATATCCAGGTGTTGGTTAACAAGTTTTTCACCTAACTCTATATTCTATTACCCATGGAGATGAAATATGTAACAATAGTTGAACCAATATAATGATATTTCCTATTGATTCTATGTTTATTTTACAAGGTGGCAACTACCTTCAAAGATATTCAATGAATAGAAATTTAGACTTCTTTTAATTAGAAAGCAAAGAAAGGTGTTTCTTTTTAAAAATAAAACTTTTAAAGGAATAGTAATATCTAAATATAAAATGAAAGTACAATGAATTTAACCATTTCTAGAACTAATTAAATTCTTCAACTGAACTCAAATTGTTGTCATAAATATTCATTCAAAGATAAAAATTCAACAACAACACAATCTAGCAAGCATTATCAACATCAACATAGATAATCATGGAAAGATATTCAAAATAAAAAAATAAATCCATACACCACAATTCAAATATTATTCCTACATGAACCTCACCATATGTGTTTTCTATATTGAAAGATAACTACAAAAACTTCAAAAACATAAAAGCTTGTTCTAAAGAGGAAAATCAAAGTTTTTCTCAAAAGATCATAATTGCATGAACTAAGCCCATATTTAAAGAATAACCAATTGTATTTGGTAGAATTTTCTTTAGAACAATTGTACCCCATAATAAAAATAGATTTTATCTTAAAAGAGCCAGAATTAAAGAAGTGTTATGTAAAGCTAAAAATTACCATGCATCATTTCTTTCCACTTCATTGCCTTCATCTCCTAGAACTTCAACCACTTCTTGCTCAAACAAATTTTCTTTTTTTTTCAACCTAGACCTATAATCAAGATACCTAGTAACAATTGCAAATATATCTTTACATTTGAGCAATGTAGTAATCTATAATCTGGTTCTCTACCTGGCTAAAGTAATATCAGATTCAACCAATGTCTCAGATCTTCTATTCTCTTTAGATTTATAAGAGTTTAGCTAAATCTACAATCTATTGAGTTTTGAGAAGGATTCCCAAGTCACTGTAGTAGAATCAATTATCTCCTTATTGAATGTCTCCCTCAATTTCAGAGAAACTTCTTTCATATCTAGAACCTTTTCATCAAACTCATTAGTAATTTCCACATCTAGACTATGAAAACTATCTTTAATCTCCTCCAACATTTCAAAGTATCACTCAAATTTTTATTAATTTCTCCTACTATATTATCATACATATTCACTTTCCACTCAAATGAATCAAACCAGGAAGGGTCCAACTCCTTAGGATCACTCACAATTTTCTCACCGATTAGCATTGTCTAAACCATTGAAATTAATTCTTTCACTTCTTAAAAGAGAACATGAAGGTTGGTCTACTCTTTCCTAACTTGTTGAAGTTATACCACCAATTATTTCCTCTTATTAGTAATCCAAGTGTAGAATACTATAGATTTATTAATAAATAAAATAGCCTCTTGAGATATATTGTCAATCCATTCATTGGCTCCTCTAAAGTAACTCAGATTATTTTTAATTTGTTGAATGGCAAGGATATAGTACCTTCTAAAACTTGAGGCTCCATTGGGTGATGAAGGAGTAACCATGGAATATATAAAGCTAACCAAATAAAGGACTTGATATTGTAACTTCACATTCTCTTTTATCTCTTCTTTTACCTTCTTAATCAAAGAATTAACTCAATAGTTAGCATGGTATACATCACCTTCAAGTTTTGGAGGCCCCATATCAACATGTGTAATTTTTTAGTTTGCCTTTGTTATTCCATTATCACATAACTCCTTCATAGGATCAACAATTTCTAACACTTGACTTCTAGAGGTAGTTTTATTCAACATCCTTGACATCCTTCGAGCTTTCTTTGGTTTTGAAGAACCTTGAAGTAACTTTTCAATTGTATCTACTTCACCTCTCATAGTGGGAGTATACTTTCTTTTCTTTTCTATTTCCTTTTTTCAACCATCCTAGGGAGGATGCTAATAAACCAAAATATTTGCTCCCACTAGTAATTTCATGAGAATTACTAGGAATAATTGGTGAATTCTCAATTGTAGTATTGGGAATCTCACACAAAGGAGGAAAGATATTATCTTCAACAATATTATGGAGAATGGCTTTCGAATCTGCAAGAACATATTTCACTTGACCAACCTTCATTTTAGGGGTTGGAGAGGGCATATTGTATTGTTCACAAACTAACTTCAACTTATCTGTTTCTTTTGTCTTCTCACCATCACCTCCTCACAGTGATTTTCCACTAGAAGATCTAATATTTGGTCTCCCCAATGATATAATCACACCAGATGTTGGTGTGCACCCCTGATCATTCTTTTGTGATAACCTAGGCTCTTGAGCAGAGCCAACAACATACCTCCATTTTCCATCCAACTATTCATAAGTCCATTTAAGCACTGGGGTGAAACATGTTGGCATATCAAAGACCTCATTCTTATTTCAATAAACCTTAGGGTGAGACTTATTGAGAATTTTTTTATATTTGGGATCCATGACCACTGAATCCTCAATCACATCTTCAAAAATTTGGAATGAAATACCAAAGACATGCATCTGTCTTAGGGTTAGACTCATGTAATATCATTTCAAGAGTTCATTTTAATCAATACAATCCTCCAACAAGAACTCGATAGAAGGGAGGTATTGATATGAACTTCCTCCATACAAATTATACCTCAAAAAACCCTTACTATCAAATTTTGGTGTCATTGATAGATATTGGAGGTTATATTTCTTCAGAACTTCTTCATATCCCCTAGCCATATAGTTAGTCTTGCACACAAAAGGAGTTGTTAATGGGAAATCATAACGCTTTTTCCCCATGCTTGTATACTTAATATTGATGGTATCCATTTTCTGACAAAATTCCAAGAATACCAGCAAATCTTCAGAATATTTGGGTAGGCTCAATGGGGCTTTCTCAAAACCCGCAATTCTTAGGTAGGAAAACTTATCAAACTTAACATATATACTCCCAAACCTTGACACAAGATAAATTGATTCAGGAGAGAAGCGCATTTCTAGGTTTCCATTGAAAATGCATCACTAACACGACAGAAATCCCTCATTCAATTTTTTTTAGTTAACTATGGATAGAGTTTATACACATAAATTTCTATAGTTGCGAACCCTTGTTGCTCCAACCCAGACTAGAAGGACCTCTGACTTGCTACAACTTATATAAGGTACAAACACATAAGAAAAAGTAGCAGTCTTGTGGAAATTTATTAATTGCTATTTCAAATGTAAGGAAATAATTTTAGCCCAATTAATAAAAATATTTTCATCACAGATTGTCAAAATAAACTAGCACATCCAGTCCTCAAATGCTTCAATTTGTCTTCTTCCAACTATGCAGTGCAACAAAGAAATAGCATCCGAAATTTCCTCTTAAGTTTGGGTGGTAGTTGCGACTTACCTTTATTTTTTGAATTCAAATAGGTTTTAGCCATGAAATTTTTTCACTAGTCCTCGTTCATTCTAAAGAAATATCAAACCAGAGGTTGCCTTTCTTGAATCTTCAACATGTGAGAAACAACTTAAGGAGAAATATTTGCAATTACTATTTTGTTCATGACTTTAATATCATGTGTTTCTGGAATGTATCTTCTCGCACATGCAACTATCAGGTCCACACTTAGCACAACTTATGGAAATCCTCCAACATGAGCTAGCCCACTTTCAAGTAGCTTTACATCCACCTTAGACCTTTTATCACTCTCCAAACATGAAAATAATTCTTTCAAATTAAAAGGTTCAAGCTTAGTATCCCTTATGCTGAGCCAATAATTCACAATTCCATACTACATGAGATCTCAACACATAAATAATCATGCATAGACCAAGAGAAGTAGTTTGAGAAGAAATAAATGTAGTAGAAACACCTTGAGAAAATTCTTCCACCTCAAGCTATGTCGTATATAAGATGCGCATTTGGTGTTGCATTAATATGGTACTTTAATTCAATCCTCAGAAGAAGAAAAAAACCCAGATATTTGTGCACATTTTGAAGACTCTTGACAATACATATCTAGTATGTACCATACACATTTTTAAATGAATTGGTGGCACTTTGAAATAATCATAAAAATACTATGCCACCCAATTGTGAAAAACTATAAGTTTAGAAGCAAAGTCAAAAGTTGTGAAATTTTATAAACTTCCAACTTTCTGACCACACAAGACAAACCATCCTATCAATACACTTGACATTAGGAAAAGGACCAAGATGGACTATCGGGTAGTTATAAAACTTACAAACCCTACAACAAGGTTGCGTAACATTGGGCACCAATGACTTAGGTTTCAAAACTCAAGGAGACTATGACAAGAGGTTCGGAATTAAAAGAATACCACAACAAAGGAAAAGGACGTCAGACCTAAACGAGATGAAAGACTTAATACTTTAGAAAATGACACATATTTAAATAACATAGTAAAAAAAAGAAACCTAAAGGTAACATTTCCTCTGAATGGGGACAAGGACTAATAGGACATAGATAATCTAGAAACCATGGCATGCAGCCTTATTCATTGGGTAAATGGAGCAAAACTAGACACAAAAAATAAAAATAAACAAGAAAGAAACTATATACATGGATGGACCAAAGAAATTAATCACTCAAGAAGTTTTAGATCTTGCCCATTGTAGGCAAGTGGTAAAAAAATTCCATTAGGATAAGCCAATCAGAAAGCGTGATGACTAACTAATTGCTTGACCTTGAAAGGCCCCCTTCAAAGAGAATCAAATTTCTTGTTTTCTCCCTTCAACTCCCTTATTCTATCCTAGAGAAGAACTGAATCACCAATTACAAAATATTTTTGCGTAGCCCTTTTGTCAAAAACCTTCTTTCTGATCTATTGATGCTTTGAAATATAATCCACAACTAGTTCTCTTTTCTCCTCCAAATTTCTTAGGTACGTAATTTATTTTTCTAGTGTAGTCTAAAATTGACCATTTTCTATAGCCTTCTACAAATTAAGTGTTGAAATATCCAAGGGTGTTGGTAAGGTGGTATCAATGCCATATACTAACTACAAAGGGGACATCCCATGAGCTCTTTTTCAAGTTACTTGGTCAACACACAAAGCATCATATAAACTTTTGTGCCATCTCCATTGGTTTTCATCCACCAACTTCTTGATAATGGAGATTAGGTTTTTATTACTAGATTCAGCCTGCTCATTCCTTGTGGGTAATAATCATAAGAATGAGTGAGGCTAATACCATAATCATAATAGAAAAGAGTAATCTCATTAGATGAGAATGAGTTATAATTATAAAAAAAAATCCTTCACGAAATCACATACAACTTGATGAGTCTTGATTTTGGCCTAGTTAGGGGGGTAGAATCTCTTCTTATTTTCTAAAATAACCATAGACTTTGATATTCTATGCTAGCACTTTCATATAGTTACTCTTAGTCATAAGAAATTTGGACTAATTTGATTTCTATTGGTTTTAATAAAATTTACCTATTATGTTAACCATCTATATTTATTTTCAATGTGATTGATGAATTTTTTTTAAGTTGGTTATGATTGTGCAATTATTATGTGTATTGACATTACATTGCAGACATGATTGAAATGCTAAGTTGAGAAATGCAGTTGCCAACCAGTTAGGTTGAGGAGTCATGTGAAGGTAAACTAAGGATGATAGTGGAAGATTCTCGTGTGAACTACATGTAACCACCTTGTACCAATCTTTAATGGCATTGAGCATTGCGGCCATTATTATAGTGGTCCATTCCACATTTGGGCATGCATGTCCAAATGGATTCCCCTACATGTGTAACCACCCCTTCTATTTTCCTCTTGCTTTACCTAAATGGCATCCTCTCCATTAGTGGGAGTGATGGCCCTCTTTAGCTAATAAATAAGGCTTGAATCCTCCTTCCTTGAACTAGTGATAGAGAGTTAGTGAGTTGATCACAAAGTTCTTGTACAAGTTGATTATCAACCATATTTCTATAATTGTATTTTCTGATGAATGGAATAAGATTATGAGTTGAGTATCCAATTTTTATATTAGTTTAGGGGATACTCATCCAAGGGTTCCCACTTGGTGAGTAATTTATTCCTTTAGTTTAGTTAGATTAGTGTTATTTTATGTTCAATACCTAGTTAGGATTTTGGTATTGACTATTCCTACAGCCACTAGAACTCTATTTTGTGACTATTCCTGCAGCCAAGGCAGACATAGAAGTTTTTTGCTGGATTCTTAGATTTTCCTTCATGTTATGCATAATAAATGTAGATTTGATTGAGTCATGTTATATATTTTATATGTTTCCTTTCCTGTAATTTACTTTCAGAATTAAGCCTTTCTTAGTTAGAGAGAAAAGATGACTACTCTAGAATTCCTAGTGCACATACTATGCTTGCCCATTTCAATTTCACGTCCTTGGGTTGAAAATTTAAATGTTCCTTCATGGTGGTTAAGATAGCTATTCAGGTCAAATATCAAATCTCTGAATCATGGTTGTAAAGGCCTAGTTATTGAAATCATTATTGTGGGTCAACATTTTTGGCATCATTGTTGGGGATGGT
>CM021109.1:156012345-156199131 GCA_007115665.2 Sequoiadendron giganteum | reverse complement strand
TTTTCTGAATTTTTCTCTTAGTGTTAGAAGTATGATCCACTATTTTCCCCACCCATTCTTTGTGTGAGTTGGTTGATACTGAGTTGATACCACATGCATAGAAGAAGAAGAGATTCTTATGGGAGATTCCTTCCTAATTATCTTGAACCATTTCAGCTAGTAGAAATTCAAAATCTACCTAGAGACAAAGAATAAGAAAAACCATAGCCCTTTACTGATATATTCCCTCACTTGACAATTTTTGAAGTTTCCCTTGAAGATCAAAATCCTATTGAAGAACCCTTTATTCTAGAATTTCATCAAGAAGAAACGGCTGATGCAAATGGAGACAGGCCTAATAGGTAGAACCAACCATCTTTCCCCTTTCCCATTTCTAAACAAGATGAAGTAGATAACCTCAAAACTATACCTACTTTAGTCCTTACTAAATTATCTAGGCTTGTAACATAAGATCATGATACCTTTTTGTTCGATTTTGATATACTCTTTAGAAGCTATGACTATACCATTGATTCCCACAGACTTAATCTATTTCCTACTACATTGAAAGAAGTTGTATTAAGATGGTTTATGAGCCTTGGCATAAATTTGGTGAGAACTTGGGAAGATATGAAGACCAAGTTTCTTGAGAAGTATAAAGAATATTTTGGGGGTAGTGACATGAGAGGAGGTGAAATTTTTAGAATGCAGCAAAAAGAAGATGAGAGCTTGGAAGATTTCATTTCAAGGTTTCTCTTTTTTTGCAGAAATCTCCACATCATTCAATTAATGAAGACTCACAAAAGTTAATTTTCCTAGGAGGAATTAATGAAAGTTGCACTGATGCCTTGGGCCTAATGGTAGGAGGAGATATCACTCAAGTCCCTTGGGATGATATCAAGAAGCTATGCAAAAATTATTCTAGGGTAGCTTAAAAGAAAGGAAGAGCCTACCAATCCTCTATGGGTAAGTCCTCCAGTAGTGGAGTCTCAAGGATGGAGATTACTAATTTTTTGGAAGATTTCAAGGAAGATATAATTAATAATCTAGCTACTTAGTTGGATACACTTCAAGATAAAAAGAAACATGAGGAGGAAAAAGTAATACTGATAGAATATTTCCCTTATTATAGATACAAGAAGAGGGACTACATATCCAAGGTGATGGCTAACATTGATAGTAAGAATATTCCACCTGATTTCCAACCAATTAAGACTGAGGAAGATCAATTCTACTTTGTTGCATAGAAGAGGCCATGGGATTTAAGACAAGGTATTCCACTAGATCCACTATCTTTTGTTGGACCTTATTTCAATTATTTTTATTCATTTGGTAACCAGTGGCAACCACCCTATTCATCCGGCTATAGAGGATACCCGCCCAATTCTTGGTCCAATTATCAAAATACCTCACCTCAGTGACAACAAACTCAGGGGAATTGGCAATAGTTTCAGAGACCTTGGCAACCACTTCCAAGAAACAGGCAGCAAAAATCTCAATGGAGAGGTGGCCAATAATGGCCAAACCAACACACCAGCTATATGTAGCCATCTTCTCAAACCCAAACAATTGCTATAATTTCTCCTCCTGCTAATTCAAGTGCCAATATATCTAAACCTACCCAGTTACTAGCCAAACCCAAACCCAACCCTAATAATAAACCATAGCAAAAACCCATATATTCTACTGATCCAAATGAATTTCCTACATATGCTATGAGTTTAAGTGGCATACACCTATGTTTAGGAATAACCTTGCAAGCTCCTTCCACCCCCATTATCACTAAGCTACCCATGGAAGAGAAAGAATAATATTTGACTGATTCCATTTAGCCTTGTGCAACTAAATCTCTTGAACCGACTCTAGTAAATTAGAAAACACAAGAACCATCACCCCCTCAGAGATTAGGAGCTTCCAAACAAAAATAAGACAAGGAGGAAACTAGATTTGATGTCCTAGATTAGCTAAAGCATATATGTGTCCATATACCTTTGTTTCAGGGCATCAAAGATGGCCCTATCTATGGCAAGGAAATCAAAGAAGCATGCCTCAAGAAACTAGGAAAGAAAAAAGACCCCACTATAGTCCATGTAGTAGGATAGCTTGCTGACATCATGCTTGGAAAATTGATTATTCCAAAGTATAGTGATCCAGTTAGCCCTATAGTTGAAGTTGTCATAAATGGAATGAACATAAAGAATGCTTTGATTGACCTGGGTGCAACAATAAATATGATTACTAAAGAAATCATGCAACAACTGAATATTGCAAACATGAGATCCACTCCTACATTCCTAAAGCTTGTGAATAGCTCCAATGTTGAGATAAATGGCATAGTAGAAGACCTTGTGGCAATCCTAGAATCCTAGGAGTATCCAACCAACTTCATCGTTCTTTATCCTAAAGAAAAACTAAGAACATATCCACTTATCCTTGTTCGGCCCTGGTTAGAAACTATAGAAACTTATATTGGATGCCAGTTAGGTGACATGACCATTTATGATGGCATGCACACTTAAAATCTTGTTTTGTATCCTCCACCTCAGCCATTCCACAATGAAGAAAAATTAGTATGGCCACATATTGGTGAAGAAGTCGAAGACGTCAAATCTATGGTGCAACTTATGATGCTTGAAAGAAGTCTTTTCCTACAGGTTCAAGATGAAGATGAGGTGTTATCCAGTATCATTAAGAACTAATAACAGATAGAGGAAGTATCATCTAGTTCCATAGACATCAAGAAAACACTTCTATTTGTTATGCATGATCTTCCTACAACAACTCTTTTGGAAGAAAGACTTCTTATAGCAACTCTTCCTACAACAACTGTCTCTACAAATAGACTCCCTGCAACAACTCCTCCCGTAGACACAATTCCTACAACAAGAAGTATTTTTCACACAATTTTTCCACCTAAAATTAAGACACCTTGTATTAATGAGGAAACTATGATATATATCATCACACAAGTACACATGTCTGAGGGACACTCTCTAATCATCAATAGTAAATTTAATGAGGGACAACAATTGATATTTGAAAATTTGTTGAAAGCTCATCAAAAAGAATTTTCTTGGGATTATCATGACATGAAAGGATTAGACCCAAAACTCTGCACTCATAAAATCTATATCAAAGATGAGTGTAAGACAACCACAACAGAGAATCAACCTTGTCTTGAGAGAAATTGTCAAAACAGAACTGGAAAAGCTACTAGACACATGATTTTTCTACCCTATATCAGATAGCCAGTGGGTGTCCTCATTAGTGATTATGCCCAAAAATACACGAAAATGGTAATTTTGTGTTGACTATAGGGAACTCCATTCTACCACTAAGAAGGATCATTTTCCCCTACCTTTAGTAGACCAAGTCCTAGACTCTCTTGCAGGAAAACAATACTTCTCCTTTCTTGATGGATTCAATGAATACAATCAGATTCAAATTGAACCAAAAGACCAAGAGAAGGCTAAATTTGCATGTCCTTGGGAGACATGCATATTTTTATGCTTCCCTTTGGTTTATGAAACACACCTACCACTTTTTAGAGAGTAGTCATCAATATATTCTCATATTTCTCCCTTGAGTGCACAAAGATCTATATGGACAATTTTACTACCTATGGTGCCACCTTTGATGAAGCATTGAATAATTTGAAAAAATTTCTACAAAGATGTGAAGATCAAAATTTATCCTTAAATAGTGAAAAGTGCTTCATGATGATGGAGGAAGGTGTAGTTATTGGCCACTCCATTTCACACCCTGACATTCAAGTTGATCCTAAAAAAATTCAGGTAATAAATAATTTTCCTATACCTGCAAAACAAATGTATGTAAGGAGTTTTGTAGGACGTGGAGGATATTATAGACATTTCATCAAATATTTTATCAAAATAGAAGCCCCACTATATAGTCTTCTGACTAAAGATGTCGATTTTCAATGGACAAAAATTTGTGATAAAGCATTGTCTGATTTAAAGACAACTCTAACTCATGCTCTTGTACTCAAGGAACCAAATTGGAAAATCCATTTCCACATCCATACTGATGCCTCAAATTATGCAATAGGAGAATTCTTAGGACAAAAAGTAGAAGCTATTAAAAATTCCATTTACTTTATCACTAAAAACTTGCAGGGAGCTTAATTCAATTACACAGTCATGGAGAAAGAAATGGTATAGTAATCTATGCCTTGAATAAATTCAGGCTCTATATCATAGGTTATCAAATTTTTGTACACATTTATCATGCAACCATTATATACCTCATGAGAAAAACCCTAACCTTAGGATTATTAACCACATGGTTTCTATTAATGCAATAATTTTACCTAACTATTGTAGACAAACAAGGGAAGGCAAACATGGTTGCAGATTTACTCTCAAGGTTGACCTCATCAGATGATACTCAAGCCATACATGAATCCTTTATAGATGAGCATATATTCTCCATTAGTGTGAAAACACCCTGGTATGTTGATATATACAATTACCTTGTGACAGGGAGAGTTTCTCCTCACTTCTCCCCAAAAGAGAGAAGAGTGTTGATTAAAAAATCCTTCCCTTTTTCATGGATAGTTGGATGCCTATTTTATACTAGACATGATCACATTATGAGAAGGTGTGTGAGATAATATGAGACCTATGAAATTTTGCATGGATTCCATGATCAACCCTATGGATACCACTTTTCATCTAGAAGGACAACAATGAAAATATTGAACATAGGATACTATTGGCCTACATTACACAAAGATGTAGGAAGATATACAAGGAGATGTGATAGATTCAAAAAGATGGGTAGGCTAAAAAATTCATATGAGATGCCACTTTGTTCACAAGTGGTGGTCACACCATTTGAAAAATGGGGTTTGGATTTTGTGGGACCCATTGATCCTCCATCCAATGGTAAGTCTTATATTCTAGTTTGCATTGATTATGCAACAAAGTGGGTAGAAGTCAAAGACATGAAGCATGCAAGAGACAACAAGGTTTTAGAATTCCTATATGAAGATATTTTAACAAGATATGGGGTACCAAGAGAAATAGTAACTAATCAAGGCACTCAATTTACATCAGCACTTGTTACAACATTGGTTAATGAATATAACATCAGGCACAAGAAATCCACTCCTTATGACCCTCAAGAAAATGGAAAAGTTGAGGTGATGAACAGAGATATTGATGCCATCCTCACCAAAATAGTGCATATTCACATAAAATATTGGGCAAATAGATTATCAAAAGCAGCTTGGGCTTACAGAACCACTTGAAAGACAGCTACAAGCTTCACCCTATTTGAGCTGGTATATGGGAAAACAACCATTATGCCTATAGAATTTGAGCACAAGACTCTCATAGCTACTCTAGAGTTGGGGATGGATATTTCCAAGGCACAAAAGGAATGGATCATGCAGCTGAATGAATTGGATGAGCTGAGGAAAATAAAATTACATCATACAGAACTTGTGCAAAGTCAAAGAATGAAATGGAATGACATATTTATCAAAGAGAAGAATTTTCAGCCAAGTGGCTAGGAATTAATTTATGATTCATGGTACAAGGATAATGTAGGTAAATTGCAAACAAGGTGGCTAGGGCCATATGAAGTTGCAAAAGTCTTTTCCAATGGAGCTATGCAGCTCATGACCATTGACCAAAAGAAATTCAAACTACTAGTGAATGGGAACCGTCTTAGATTATATCACAAGCCAACTTCAAAAGAAGAGTTCTTACAATAGTTTATCCAACACACAGAGCGCAAGCATGGTTTCTATTGCAAAGGAATTCCTATAGCCAAAGGTAGCAGACCTAGTGTCTCTCCTTTTCGCTAAATGAGGTACGTACTTGTCATAATAAATATTTCTACTTTTGTAGAAATCCATTTCTTCACCCATCCACCCATTCACCCATCTGTACCACCTTTCTTTCTCTTGCATCATTTAATTTCACGTTGCCCCATTCCATCAGCATTACTTACTTAATTATTTCTCAACAATGGAATTGATATTTTCTCCCTGATTGATGCAACGAATTCTCCACAATAATGTTTGTACACACTCAGGCACATGCACATTAATTGCATTCTTAATTATCCTTTAGAGCATTTCATTTAATCATTGTATAATAAGATGGGCGTTCACATAATTCTATTTAAACCCCCCATCAAATAAATCTTGGCATTCCACATGTGTGGACACATGTCCAAATTTAGGTTGGAGGGAGGGGTAAGCAAGATGCATAAATTTTTCCACATGCTGATATATGATTGTCTAGGTAAGGAAATCTTGCTGAGCTGATTCAAAATTTAAAATGAATGATGTTTCACATGTGTGATGCAACACTAAACTATCACTCCCATTTCCTCTTATTATGATTCATTTTATTACCATTTCAACTATTCTTAAATCTATCATAATTCTAAAATGCAAGTGGTAAGTTGCTAAAAAAAATAGAGTACAAGGAAATAAAGTCAACGATTCACCCAACAAGAAAGTAGGAAAGAATTGGAAAAATACAGAGGTAATTTTGTAGAGTGACAAGCTGAGTATAGAGAATGGGAGGAAGACTCTTTTAGAATGAGCCCTCAACTCATGAAGCCTTGTTACAGGACTGTTGATGGTTAGAATGACACAAACAACATTAAAACAAAATATTTCTACTCTATTTCTCCTGAAAAAGAAAGACAACATATAGTGGCCTAACTCCCAAGGTCCTAGTAGTTGGTTCTCAACTATCTAGTGTCACTCAATCAGTTCATGCAACTGTAATGTTCAAGGGGCCTGTGCTAGTAACAAAAGATTCAAGCAATGACTCTTTTATCAGAATGGTTCCTGTAATTAAAGGGGTTTCAAACAAAAGAAAAAGATGGAACAAAGGGGTAACCAGTAAATTTGAATCAACTTTATCTAACATCCAGACATATATCTTCAATAATGAACGTTTTCCAATCAGATCAAGAAAACCATAAGATGACACAATCTATAGAATAATCTATACCATTGCATACATTTCAGGTGCTTAATTAATTTCACACTTACATATCACAAATACTTCAAGAATTTTCAGAACAACACACACATTCATTCGTCATCTAGATTATAGATCAACAAACTACAATAAATTTAATTCAATGACAATCTAACAAGATAATCTTTAAATCTGGTTTCTTCTAATGATTTTCACCAAATAAGAAACTATCATGCTTCAGCACAATCACTGGCATTCAGATGGATTATAACCTATCAGCCTTATCAAATAGAACAACTCAATTGTAACTCCATATTGCGTAAAAACCTGTAATTCTATTAACTATAAAAAGATTAAGTAACAATGTATCCCAAAATGATCACTACAAAACTCTATCTCCTAGCATTAGGTAAGCCAATTTCTATTCTCAATTAGCCGACCTTTACAATATGATATCCATTAGGTATTTATAGATATACAAAAAGTTTGAGCTCTACTTCTATTTTAAGATATCCACCTTTTTAGGAACTAAACTCTCTTGGAAACTCAGATCAATTTGATCTCGAGTTCTTACATTAAAACATTCAGTTTAGCTAAAAATAGAAGATAGAAGGGAAGAAGAAGTCATGCACTAAAAAAAAAGGTGTCAATGTTGCATTCAACATTTAAAGAAGGAGAACATCATGCATGCAAAGATTCATGCATGTGAAGCTCGATCCACAACAAACTCATCATAATTGGTGAAGACTTGCTGTAATGTATCCATCTCTAGCCCATCAATCCAACTATCTTCAAACTTGATCCGATCCAACTCTACTACAACAAATTCCTTCATACTCTTTATTTTTATTAATTCTCTCCCTACAACTTCTATCTCTTCTTTGACTTCTACTAGCCGATCTATTACCAAGTCTTCTTTATCATCCTTTTCGTGCATGAGTCCTTTGAACCTTTCATCCCATTTCTCTTTAACCTAACTCAAAGGAATGCCATATTTTTTCATTACATTCACATCTAAAATAATGGCAATCACCACTTCCAACTCTTCCAACTGCTCAGTCAAATTATTAATTGCTTCCTAAATCTCATCCTTATGTTTACAAAACAAGCCAGTCCTAAACCGGAGTATGCGAGAAGTTTTCTCCGCAAAATATTTTTTGTCTTCCTCAATTATGGATTGTTCCAGAAGATTTGTTAGAGGCAATGCACTTACCTTTTCTAACTTTTGACTACATTCTTTGTACTCTTCTTCTTTTTTTTCTGATGCATCAATGTATTGGTGCATCCCTTTTATCAACCCTTCAGTATCCTTGTAGGCTTCAAATCCTTTCACTAAAACCTCTCCTACCTCTTGGTTCAATTTGTCTATCCACCTGTCTACCATCTCTGCCTTTCCTCTAACCTGCACCAAATCATCTACCTCCTTTTTGCTTAACAAAACAGGAGTCTCAATGGTTGCTACCTATTGTGACCTTGGAGAGGAGACACTCTTCAAGAATGAATGCAACTGATCCAATTGACCTTTACGCTCATCCTTCTTTTGCTTGTCCTTGATCATCCTATTTAGTCATTGAAGCCCCTACATCAATCAAATTCATTTGTTGGTTCCTAGTGGGTCTTCCCAAATTGACCATACTCATTTGATAGTCTATTAGTTGCATATCCCCTACCTCATTTTCTATCATCGGCATGGAACACTCAGCAACTCTTTCCCCTTTGTGTGTGAATCGGGTAGAATGTAAAATTTTAGCCTTCTTCTTAGACCATTCCTACTCAATCCCCTTCATTACATCCTCCCAATTGAGAGGTTGTGGAGGTGTTCTTGCTCTCTTCTGCAGGTCCAATTTCAACCAAGTAGGAGCACTTGGAGCAGTCATCATGGAAGAGGAAGCAACAATTGTAGAAGGTGGCTGAACATCCACCTAAAGTTGAGATTCAACCTTTACTTTCTCTTGTTGTTCTTGCACCATATGCATCTACACCAACTTCTCAGCCTCTTCTCTATCCTTTTGTTCTTTCCTTTTCCTTTCTTCCTCTTCCTCCCCTTCTAGAGCCTCCTTTTCTAGTCTCTCTTTTTTCTGAAGCTTGTAGTTTCTCTTTCTCTAATCTCTCAACTTCTAAGGCCTTAAGTTTCTCTACCTTTGCCTTTTCTTCTTCAGCTTGGTGCTTCTTCACTTGCTCCTCAACATCTCTTTTCCTCTTCAAACTTTCAACTTCCTCCTCTTTCTGGCGATCTTCTTCTGCAAGTTTTAGCTTGGCAATTAAAACTTCTCTTTCCCGACAGTTCCTTACTTTCTCCTCTTCAAGATCATGAATTTTCTATTTCAATTCCAATTTATCATTCTCTTCTTTGATCCTGGGTTCATTTTCTTGTTGTCTTCTTTGCTTTCCCACCTCATCAGCTGCTGCCTTAGCTTCTATTTCCTTTTGTTTTTCCACTTCATCCCTTGCATTAGAATCTCTTGTAGCATCTTCAAACAGCTTCCACTGATCTTCTAGTGTTAAGATTTGCTCAATATCCTCCTCTAGAGGCATGTTTTCTTGCAAATCTTTCTCCGATAGAGTCTCATCTAAATCTATCTTGACCTCCTAAACTTCCTCCATTGCTTTTCCCTTAGTAGCTTCAACCATGCTATGAAGAGATCCTTCTTGAATCTCTTTACTCTTCTTCCTTGTAATTGGAACTTGTGTAGATGATTCACCTAAGGTAGGTGTAGAAACAATAGATCCTATTGGAACATCTCCTTATTTTGTTTCCTCTTCTGAATCTACAGCCTCAAGTTCTATTTCTTCAACATCTGAAGGAAGGAATTCTAATGGCTCCTTGGGAGGTGTTTTCCTCTTGATTATTTTGTATCCCTTGCCCTTCTTAAGGACTAGTCCTTGAGGAGCTTGAGTTCTCAGCATCAACCATTGCACACTCCTATCCAAAACTGTCCTTCCAACTTTCTTGATGTCAACTGTTTCTTCAACATCCCAGTCAATTGGATCCAAATTCTTGGTACCAACATTCAAAGCTTCATAGGAGGGATCTAACACAATTCCATCATCCACCAACGTGTCAGGAATATTTTCTTTAATACCTAGCTCTACCATGAGTGCAACCGACAATCTTTCATAGTTCTTCTTCCTTAAGTCATACTCATCCTACCAGTCACTCCAAAAGTCTTCTTCAAACTGAAATATCTAGTGAATACTGAAGGCAATAAGGCATACATCTTTTTCTTGGGATCAAAAAACTTGCGAGCATTATACAATCCTAATTTCAATTGTACCAATTCATTATAGACTACCTTTGCTCCTATGAAATGTTGACAGCTATATTCCCCCAACTTCATGGGAAATTTATGACATCCAGTTTTGTGCTTGATCCCAAATTGAGCATTAACTCCAATAGCTTGATATACAAACTCCATAAGCACTATCCTGTTACTGCAGCACCTTGGAAGCAAATGGGGATGACCTTCAAAACTAGCCAACTTGAAGTATGTAAATTTGGGGTACTGGATGTACCAACATCCCCATTAAGCAATGAAAGCCATAGCTTCTTGACTCAATCAGTATCCGACATCTCCACTCAATTGGTTGATGATCACATATAAAAATGCATCATTGACTCTTCTGAAATGAGTCTCGGCAACTTGAAGAGATAACTAATCATAATGTTCCCATACCTTCTTCTTCCCATCCAAGGCTCCCATTATACCTACTCTATTGAAACCTAGGAAAATCCCCTATCTTGCTGCTACATAAACCACATAAGAAGTCATGAAGAAAGATTTAGGTTGCTTGATCCTTGTTAGCTGATCATGTATGGCATCAGAAACAATCATTGACCAATCAAACTGATGGTCACCCTGTAAGATTATTTGAATGAATGGAAATTTCCATTCTTTGAAATGGAAGGTATCCCTCTTCCCAAACACTCTAGACAACATCAATATTAAGTCTGATACCTCCTTCTTGAAATCTGCCCTCTTTGGCTGGTCTACAAGTTTACTCAAGGATTTCTTCTCCGTTTTCAACCATTTTTTGTTTAAGTGAGACTTATTGGAATCTTTATACATTTGAGGAGTAAGATCAATAATCACATTGTTCTATGAATCCATGCATAATCTTGTACCATAATTATAGGCACTAGCTACTATTAATATCAACTCCAGGCACTGAACTGATAAAGGGAACACAGTGATGTGTCTCAGGCCACAATCAACAATCCTTTGAGTCCTTCCTATCAAATTTTCTCATTTGGAAAAGGTTTCTCCATGTAATTCTTCAAAGTTGTACTAGCCGAGATTGGTATCCATGATATCTGACCAGTCTGATTCCACCTTGCTCACCTTCACCACTGGGCTCCTATGATCATACCTCAAGATATAAGGCAACTGTTCTGGCTTTACTTTCTTTAGTTTTGGTGCTGCTTTTCATGTTCCAACCGGTTGGTTCCTTTGAGCAGCATGGCCTAATGTTCCTGACATCTTTCAACTCTCCTACAAGAAAACCTCTAATTAGATCTTTAGATATCATCATAAAACATGCTTTAAAAATCATACCTATCGGAGGCAGAACCAGGCCCAAAACTCAGCCTAAAACAGTTTCTTTTACAACACTACCAGACTTGGAATGGGAATCGATATAGATACTCCACTAATGATAAACAGGCTTGGAGTCAGACTTGGGATGGGAATTAGAACCGGGATCGGAATAGAAAAGGGATTTGATTTTCTTCAGATTTTCATATTTTCATATCCAATTTCCACTCCACCTCCGCTTTCATCCAGGTTATCATCATTTTCCAAAGAAGACTTTTGTTGTATGCGGAGTAGGAACCGGGGTGGAAATGAAACTGGTAACTTTTGTAAAAACCAAAATTTTCAAGTTCATAATTGATTCTGATCCTATCTCTGCCTAAGTTAATCATGTCGTCATCAAATAATTTTATTGATTTAACAAATAACTTCATGATTAAAACTAAGGTCGCTTAAAATGAAAAAGGGCTTTAAAACACTACTCCCATATGACCATGGGGAACGACTGTATCTAAGGCATCATATTTAAATCATTTTCCCACGATCACTAAGAGACACAAAACCCTAATCTAAAAAACCTAATAAAAACTAGGGCACGGATCTAAACCTTACCATTTTACATGACAAACCCTAAGTAAAAATGATAAATCTAATCTACCCTAACTCACTGTAAATCATTAATCTACCTAACACTAGTTAAAACCTAAATTTAATCTAACTCCTCATGAATCAAAAATAACACGATGTAAGCATGATTAAGATGTGAAAGTGACCATGCTCAAAATAGAAAGAAACAAAAATGATAGTACAAGAAATCAAAGACTAAAGTAAAACAAAACAATATAAAACAAGAAACTACTCATTCAATCATGCCAAGAAATGCAAATTCAATTGAAACTAAATGATTGAAATTATGAGTAGATATACAGAGAAATGCAACCAATTACGACATTAAGAAAATTAAAAACAACAAAAGGAAACCCTACCTCAAATGCAAACAAACCCGAGCTAACCTTCTGAACTGATTCACACATAATATCCTTTCTCTCTCTCGATCAATTTTCTCAAACGAACTTTGCTACTGCTGTTGCGTGCTTTTGATTTCTTAATAATAGTAATAATGATTCGCTTAACCCTTAATGAAGATAAAAAATGTTGATTTCTACCTACATGAGAAGCTATCGTTAATGCATTGAAGTGTAGTTAAGGCAGATTCAAAACTATGAGAGAATGAACACTTCTCTATAGTGCAACTCCAATCAAAAAGTCAACGATCCAAAAGTGGCACGGGCGGAACCAAAACAAAAACTGATTTTCAAATTTATGAAATTTCCAAACCTCATTCCCATTCCGATTCTGGGTCTGCCAACTAAACACTAAACAAAACTGAACACAAAAATTAAAGTAAAAGACTAACATAATAAAACAAAACACAAAAACCAAGACTAAAGAATAAATAAAAATAGCGGAGGCGGGGTCAAAATAGATTATGATTTTGCACTTTGTTGATAAAGACCAACTTAATACCCACTCCGACTTCAGGCCCGCTAAAGACAAAAACAAAAGTAAAAGCCTAGACTGTCGGGATGGGAACAAAAACAAGCCTCAAAAGAACTTTTAGAACCCGATTCAGTTTCGGTTCCGATTCTAATGGACTAAATAAAAAATAAACAAAGTATTGGAAGCAAAATGTTCCCAAACTTTATTTAAAAAATAATAAAAAGATAAAGAACATAAGGGGGACCTTCTTTTGACCAAGGAAAAAGATGGGGTGGTTATGCAAGGAATAACAAGTAGCGACTCGGCTGGGAAAATGGTTTACCCATTTTCAAGATACCAAAGAAAATTTCAGTCACCCAAAAACAACTGACTTTTAAACATTTTAACTTGAATAAAATCAAATATTTTTAGGATAAGTTTGAGCTAGAATCTCAGATGTATGTGCCCATGAGTTATTTTTGAATCTAAGTGTGTGCTTATATTGTGCATCGTTCTTCATAGATACTTTCTTTATTCTTTGAACCACCATACCTAAAATTCAAGCTACATGAGTTGAATCCTTTAACTATCATGCAGTAAAATCTTGGGTATTGCTTCGCTGCCAGACAGGCGTCTATAGCCCCGACGAAGATGCCTCTATTTCTCACAAAGGATTTCTCTACTGCCAACTAGGCATCCATAGCCTCGATAGAGATACTTGATTACCCACTTGATATTGAGCTTTCCTTTTCTTTCTTTCTTTTCATTCTTTCTCTTTGTTTTTTACTTGTGGAAATTCTTTTATGCATCTCTCAATACTTAGATTCAGTGAATCTAAAATGTGGGTTGAGTACTACAATGGATTTCATGATAGCCTTGGAATTGGATTTTTCACTTGAATCAAAGGTAGGTTCATTCTAAAATAAATAAGCATTTACTCATGGAGATGTTTTATCTAATTTGGTGATAGATTTTTGATGATAAAGCATAGGATATTCACAATGTATCTTCTTATTCTTAAATAACTTCTCAAACCCAAACTAGAATGATCATAGGACATGAGTTTCAAAATAGCATCCTTTTCAATGATGATAATGAAAATACCTAAACAAATTTCTCTCCTAGTACCAATAGTATACTTTAAATAACAACCCCAAGTCTTGAGATGAACAAAATAAAGATCCCCAATGAAACAAAAACACAAAAATCAAAACAAAACAAACAAAACCAAAACAAAAACATAGCTTAAAAAAAAAAAAAACCCTAAAGCCTAAAAACTTAATTACATATGATACAATATAATACATTCTTCTCTCAAAATGTCAGACCTTTTATCCACCAAAATAGTGCTTGAGAAACTGACCATAAACGGGTAATGGAACAAATTCTCCTATCAAGGTACTCAAACGAAAAGCATTCTCACCCAGTATTTCAGCTATTTGATAGGGACCTAACCAAAGTCTATCAAACTTTTGGTGATCTCCTTTCTTATCTCTAGCCTTATCCCATAATAACACAAGGTTTGATATTCTTAATTTTTTTATGTTGGCTCTCTTGTCAAACCAACATTTAACAACAACCTGATGTTTAGAGAATTGCTGCAAAGTAGCATCTCTTTGTTCTTCCATATTTAACAAATTAAGTAGTCTAACCTCAATCCTATCATCCTTAGAGTAAAATTTGTGCATCAACTTCAAAATAGGTATTTGTAAATGAATGGGAAAGATTGGATCTTGGCCATAGACCAACTTAAAGGGTGAATTCCCTAGGGCGGCTTTGATTCTGGTTGATCTTAGGTTGCATTATCAATTTCATTTTCCATTCAATTATCCTTTAGGTTCATTATCTACTACACTATCAATTTCACTATCCATATCATTACCATTTGTGTGTATTGAAATAAATGAATCTATGCATTAGAATTACTATTCCATCACAACACATCAATAGAGTTGTTCCATTCTAAAAAAAAAACCATAAATAGTATATCTAAACTACTCGAAAACATAAATGCTTTCACTAAAACTAATCTCTATTGCTCTCCTATCCTTCAAGACTTTGTGCTTATATTCAAAATTCTCTTAGTAAGAGAATGTGCACAAATAGCTATGATGAATGGATATTCAAAATGGAATACAAATATTCTAAATGAGAATGCAAGCAAGCTAGATGCTCAAATTAAAATATAAAGAAAATATAATGGAAGTATATGCAAAATGTAGAGATGCAAAATTTGTGTAGGGGCCAAAATGAGAAGAGAGTCCTATTTAAATAGGCATATTTAGGGTGAATGAAAGTTGTGGAAGGAGTGTGGGATAAAATATTAGCTTAGAGGAAATATATTGAAATGGATAAATCCATGCATGTGGTAAATGAATAGTTTAATGAATATGTGCGATAGTTAAATAAATATGCAAATGCATGAAATATGTAAATGCATCAATGTATGAATATTTTATGATGGATAAATTATTATCAAAATGCATTTAATGAAATGATTATGGACATGGTATTTATGAGTATAATATTTTAATGGTAATGCATGAAATATGAATATGAGATGAATGGATAAATTGATAGATAATTAAATGATTTACTAGAATATGCAAGTGATATTTTAGTGATTAATATATAAATGATAAAGGATAGATGATTAAATAATTTTATGAATAACTCATATAGATTCTTGTAAATGCTTATAATATGAATGAATGGTTATAATATAGAGACATGGTTACATGGATAATTGAATAAAATATGCAATTATTTAAAAATGATTACGAGGATATTTTTTATGTGTTTACACAATTTCATTAGATTGCATAACTATTTCATTCCATTACATTATACATTTCATGATCATCCCATTAGGTGTCATTATAATTATAATTTTAAGTTTTTTAGATTAATATGGATCTTATAGTGTAAACATCATAACTCAATTTCATTTTAATACATTTATATTATCATTATCATTTAAGTTGTTTACATTAATATTTGTTATTCTAAGCATCTTAATCAATTGCATTAGATTCATATTGTTACATTAAATTCATATCGTAGTGCACCTTTAACATCATACATATCATACATTTGTAATTAAACATTAACATGTCATCCATAATAAACACATAATACATAAACACATGTCATAATCCCATATGCATACATCATAAATCACAAATCATAGTGCAACATGCATCACAAACTATTAGTATCATATCCATATCATAAATCATAAATCATAAACCATAAATCATCACATCCTGCATCACAAAGTGTTAGACATAATACATATCATACAATATCATCAATATCATCAATATCATGCATTCCATCATGTACATTCATCATAATCACAATCATGCTCATATGCATAATAAATATCAAAATATCCCATAGGAATCATATATGGAGTGTCATCAATGTCCATCATGTCATATATATATATATCAAAAAGAAAAGCCCATAATAGTGTCCATCACATAGTCCATGATAAATAGTCCATAAGGTCCATAATAATATCTAGAGTCCATATAGTGTTCATCACAAATTGAAATACATGTGCAGAGGAGTCATAATATACAGATGGATACATTTGACACATCATGGTGTCCTGAATCAATAAATAATAAAAGAATAAATAAATCTACTGAATAATCTGTTAAAAAAAATGTGCCATCTTTACATATTTATACACTATTCACTAGGGTACCTGTCAAAACTAGGACTCTAAACCTATCCTCCTATCCCCCTAACCACTGCTCCCTACACCTAATCGTTAGGGAGAGTATGGCCTGGGTTCTCGATCGTGAGCAAGTGTCTCTCTATAGTTTTTGTACCCCATGGTATGTGATGGTCTGGAGTGGGAGGTTCTTAGCCTCTGCGATACTACTCGTATGTCTGGAGGAACACCCCATGTTGGATCTAGAATGACCCCAAAATATGCACCCACATAGTATCATTCCTCTATCCTCACATCTACCTCCCTTGATACCTGTGCTCAAATATACTCCCTCTCCATCATATACCGATCTCGCTACCCCTATAGCCTCCTCCACTCTAACTTGTAGGCATCTTGTGCTAATCTCATCAATGCCAACTGCAGCTCTTCTTGTGCCACCCACCTAACCACATAATCCCTCTCTACCTATAAGATTTCCACTTGTGTCTCTGCCTACTTTTCTCTCTCTTGTACTAGTTTCCCATCCCTGACTGCATCCTCTACGATCTCTTCCTTCGTCATGACCTCATCTCTCTTTCTCTATATGCCTTCCACCTGCTTTTAAGTCCTCTTTTCTATGGCCAATGCCTCATCCCTCTTCCCTTGTGTAGTCTCCAATAAGGCCTACATCTAGTCCCTCCCCTCTTGTAGTGTTTATACTTGTCCTCCTAGCTACCTTGTCATCCCCATCACCTCACAATCCATCTCTAGAAGCATGAAATCCGTTGTATCCTATAATCTGTCAAACTCTGCTTGTAGATTCTCTCTCTCTTCCTTTGACTTCCATCACCTCTCCTACAAGATACAAAAGAGATCATGTGCTCCTACTAATCTAAATGTAGGTTCCTCTATCAGTGGCCCCTAATAAACTACCATCACCCTCTCATCCACCACCAGTGCATGCACCTCCATCTCTTGCCTCCCCTCCTCTTGGACTACCTCGTCCTCTCCAAACTCCACCAATGGGATGATCAAATCTGGTATGATTATCCTAACAAGCCATCTCTCTTGCCACCATGAGACATACCTGTCACTCACACCCACATCATCAAAGCCTCCTCTCATTCCCCCTACTATCAATAGTAAATTCTCCCACTCCTTTTAGGCATACTTTTTTGGGATAGCATAAACCAATATTGATACTACCTCCTGAGTAATCCATTGAAATATTTGCTCCCCTACTAGGATATCCTATCATATACCATACTATTGAGTCACTCAATATGGTCTACATAGCTCAACAATGAAGGGATCTCTTTCTATAAAATATTACCATGAAAACATATAGGCCTTATAAAACCTATCTTGTGCTCTCTAGGACTGAAATCGATGATCAATATAGGGCCAACATAAATTTGTATCCTCTCTACGATCATCAAATAGCCGCCACTAGTACTCTAGGCTCGACACTTATCTATAGTGTAGCATCCATTCATGCTCTCTCCTCTACCAATTCCCCACTAGGAGGGAGTCATCTCTATACCCTACTCTAAGGATGTCTACATGGGTGATCCTGATGTTCTCCAATGCCCAAACCTATAAGAGGCTGACATGGGTCATGCTCAACACCTCCCTATATACAATATCTCTTCGCTCCATGATATTCCTAACAACCTCAATCATCTTGAGGTTGAAGAACCTCCTCCTCTTATTAGGGAGGGGGATCCAAATAATCTTAATCCACATGAGAAAAATGGTAGAGGTGCAACAAATCCAATGCATACATCAATATCCAACTCCTTCCCCCAGTAGGGAAGGTTGGTGGTTCCAAAAACAACACACAAGATCCTCTCTAATGATTGACTCGCTATTACGCTCACTAGTTGCCCCCTGATCAGTAGTTTAAGGATACTCTAAACATCCTCTAGTGTCACAATCATCTTCCTTGTGGGGAGGTGGAAGGTAGAGGTCATGGAGCTCCATCTCTCCATAAGGTTTGTTAGTAGTGGTCTATGCGCTCTGATAGTTGGATATCCTAGCAGATGAAGTAGACCTCCCTATTGCACGACCTCATGGTCCTCTAGTGTCATTTCCTCTTGGGTAACCTCCAACATGGTTGAGTGTCTATCTAGTCTGAAAGCTCTCTATGCTCTGCATCCATACCAACTACTTGTCAATCTTTTCATTGCATTTATCTTCTACCCTTTATTTTTCCCTGTAGCCCGATTTGGAAAATTCGCCTCTAAGTAGTGTGAATTAACCTATTCCATTTTTCATGCGCATTCACCTATTGAGTGTACACATTCTCCCCTATGTATTTCTCTCAATGGTTTTTCCTATTATACAAGCATGTCTACCTCTTTCTTACGTTGGGCATGAATTCACCTTTATGCATCCTTTGACCCTATTGGTGATTTCATCTTTTCCATTTTTCCCAATGGAAAATTTTGAAAATGCCCCTCCATCACACATTTGCCTCTGCATGGTAGCACATTATCCCTTTTTTTCATGTTAGGAAATTTCACAATCACTTATTCCCCTAATCTTTCACCTCTATGCTATCAAGTTTGCCCATACTTGGAAGGGGTGATTTCATAATCTTCTCTCCCTACACTTTTTCACCTCTGTCATCATGCATTCACGCATTCCCTTCCACACATTCACATGTTCATTGGAAGGATGAATTCAATTCGACTGAAGGGAAAACCCGCCCTCTCATGGAGAGTTTGTTTTACCTAATACACCATCCCAAAAATTGAACATGTGTGAAATAAAAATTAAATCACAAAGCTAAGGTTTAAAACCTACCTATCAGGTTGGCCCTCATATGTGATAGAAATCCCACATGATGTTGGCTTTGTGGATGATCTCTTCATCGTGTGCCATCTCGTTCACTTGCTCAATTTCCTCTAGTTCTCTTTCCCAATTGCTTAATGACACATGTGTAGAGTAAATGAAAGGTACATAGTAATTTTTGAAATTTTCTATTTATAGGTATTTAAATTTTGACCCTACTTAGCCTTGCTAATTTAGGGTTAATGTTTAGCATTTTTTATCCTTTTTTAATCCCCTTCTGCTCCCTTTCTTCTATGGACTGCCATTTTCACCTCGTCTATCCATTTTCCTCCATTCATAAGCCATTCTTCATGGTTTTTCATCCTCTACCATGTCCCCCCCTCTGTTTCTCCATATCGATAAGTCACTCAAGGCCCCTTTTCTTCTCCATCCACCATCTTGAGGGTTAGTACCTCACCATAATTATTCATTTATCTTTCCTATTTGTTTCCCTACAATACTGCGGAATCTTCTAGAGTCATCTTCTTCTATCGAGTCATTTGCACTTTATTATTCTTTGAAACACCGTTATTCTAATGATATTTCAAGGAGGGTCTAGATGTACACACCTAAATTTGACAAGCCCCATATGGTCAAATTCACCCTTGTATTCTTCCATTTTGTGTCCCTAAACCATATTAATTAAATACTTTACTATTTGGTTAATATTTATGCTATTCCTAAATTTTTTAAAGATGTTTAATTATTCAATTAAATACCTTACTCTATTCCTCTCTAAATTTAATAAATAGTCTAATTTATTTAGTTTAGTCATTTTATCCCAATGAATTAAAATCGATTTTTAAATTCATCATTTTTCTCTATTCCCATCACATCTTCCATAATCCCATTTTAATCTAGGTTAGTATAATTAATCTATGATAAGGATGTGCACATCAGTGATAGTGATTAGTGCCACATCCTCCATATTTTGCAACTTACACTCCTTAATCCGTCATTATCCCCCAATAATTTCCACAACCTCTAATCAAGGGTAAATTAACACCTAATCTTGTCCTCTTTCCAATTATGGAAAGGGTACTATGACAAACCCTCATAAAGGATTTCTAATTTTGGAAAAGATATCTCCACCCCGATGGAATTTAAAATTCCTTTTTATTTCCACCATACATCCTATGTGGAATTTTTAACTCCACTCTATTTCTCCAACACCCTTGGATGAATAAAAGCCTAATTTGAAATTCTATTCCCAATTCCAAAGTCAAAATCTCCAAAACCAAGGGAGATTTTAGGAGATTTTAGAATTCTTCTATTGTCACATCCTCCCATAATTTGGGTAGATAAGATAAGACTTACCTTTTTTCCACTCGGCCTCGACATCATCCTCCCTTGTCCACCTCACCTTCCACATGTCCTCATGTGATGGCTTGTGAGGTCTCAAATCATCCTGTACTTTGGTCTTCTAACTAGGATGCAATCCAAGCCATCCACTTCTTAATTTAGAGGCATTTTCCCTAAATATGGTGAATTTGGGCTTCATTAACCAATAACACACTTAGCCAAAATTTTACACTCTTGCATCCTAGCCATCAAACCACCATTTTTGCAATATTTTTAACCCTCATATTGCATCCAATCACTCATTCATGGCTTCCATTACATCCACCATCACATGCACATCAGTTTAAGCTTCATTTTAGGTCATTTTTTCAAAGAAGGAGAACACAAAGTCAACATAAAAGGTCCAACTAAAGGAGACAACTAATTAAAAAATGGTGTTTATTACGCATTTTGTTTGAGTTAAGCTAGGCTAATGTAGAGTTTTTTTTTTTATGTTCTTTATTTTATGCATTTCATCTTGTTTTTCATTTTTATATTAATAAAAACACTTACACACAATATAAATATCAATATTGGAAAAAATATATCCATGCACTAAAGTTTCAAGTTATCAATACATACAACAAAAATGAAGGAAAAAATTTACTATATAAATCTCAACATCTCATGTAATTTCATCTTTCAATATTTTATCAACAACTAAATGATAGTGTCAATTTTTTAAATTTTTCAAAAATAAAATTATTAAATATAATAAAAAATCCATATTTTATTAGTTTACATCATTTCAAAATTCAAAACATATATGCCAGTTTTTAGTGACTCAGTTTTAAAAGTTGTATCAAAGTTGGTTATTTCCTTTATAAAAATGTGACACAACATTTTACTTTTATCAACATGTAGAAAATTAGACATGCAAGTCTAAAAATGAAAATAATGGCCACTAAAAGCTCAACCTTTGCTTTGTGCTAAAAAAAGTAGGAAAAAATCATTATCTTCTCAGAATGAATCTATTTTCACTCATGACAAATTTATATGATTTTTCCACTTGCTAATAAACTATGACTTCCACTCTCATGCCAAAATAATCTAGCTGTCCCTTTTTCCATCCTTAAGAAATTTGCGAATTTCATTCCAACTTTCATGAGCCATGACTTTTCACTTAGATTACAAATTAAAAAATAGTCTACATTGTTGGAAAGATATCGATGAGCACAAGGTATATAAAATATACCTTTTGGTATATTTTGATATTTGACCATTTTTCTGGCCCATTCAAAATTTCTACGAGCCTCAAAATTGAATTTAAATTTTTCTAAAGCAATTTTTAAGACAAACACATTAATATCTCATAAATGACAAATGGAATTTAAGTAATCTATTCCCAATTGGACTCATTTCACCACTCTGGAGCTCTATGTAAAATTTTATGTCTATATGCACACAAATGGTGACTTACTAAAAATAGTAACCTTGCTATTTTTAGCCCACCAAACCTAACAAAAATCAAAATAAACATTTTTTTCGAGGGGATGCAAGATTTCCCTTGCACTTTGAATGCTCCAACAATAGTCTAAGTTTAGAAAAGTCTACATTTGAGAGATTAAACTGTTGAGACTACTTTATGGACACAAAAATACCATGTAAACTATTTTTTAAAAAATCTCACATCTAGTCAATGAAATCTTAAACCCATGTCCTCTTCTTGTTAAACCCATATGTTGTATCCAAGCTTCGTCCTTTCCAATATGATGTAGCCACATAAACTTAAGCCTTATCTAATTTAATCACTAGTCTATAATATAAAATGTATCAATTACCCATTTCTTATGCAATCTCCTTAATATGATAAAAGACACCTATAGAGCTTGACACATGGAAGCTATCTAGCGATAAAATTGATGATTATCTTACATGGATAGAGGTAGATAAACCAAAAAATATGTAATAAAAGTAAATTAAAATCTATTTTCATTCAATAACTTAATAGATTACTTTAGTAATATTTATAAAACAATGATCTTACTTTTCTATGTCCAAGAACTATCTATAAATGTTTCATGATGTCATGGTGGACCACACAGTGATATACATGATCTAAGTGATCCATTGTTTATCTTCATGTAGTCAATTGTCAAAGTAATTGATGTTTCATTGTTCCCATTTAGATCATGATCCTAGAGACAATCCATTTGCATTAAAATAACAAACTATTTGTTTTATAAGAGTTAATTGTTGCAAATCTAATGTATCTAAATCTTAGAAGAATAAAGTTAGGCTTGAGGTTCTTTTCTAAATTTCAAATATCCTTGTTAGAGAGATTAGGAGTTCACAAAACTGGTTATTAGTATAGTGAAATCATGAATGTGGAGGAGCTTATTGGTAACTAACAACATGTTATATTGTCTTGTAATAATAATGATTACAATCTACTTGTAGTAATTGATCTTACCACCTCTTGAGCTTAGCGGATTCTATTTAAGCTATATGGTTGTCTTTTCATGAGTGTTGCAAAAATAATAATGTTAATGTATCTTTTATTTATTTTAATATTTGAAGGCACCACAATAACTCATTGTGTGTAACTATCATTCTACTCTACTAATAATATACATATTATATATTATCTAAATCAGCTAAATCAACATATCTCACTATTGATAGTGATATAGAATAAATAATTGCCTGCTTTCTATAAATGAATAAGAAATTTCTTATATTTTAGGCCGAAAGGCTTTAGTGAGATGGGAGTAGGGTCAATTTGTATGAGTTGGAATCCATTGTCAATTATGAGTGGAGCAATAAAGAGCTAAAAGGAAGTGAAAAAAAAGAAAGGAATAAAGAACTAACAATTGGATCCCACGTCAATCCTTTTCATGCTCTATAAATACACAGATGGGTCTCACCTCGTTGCATCCATACACACAGAAGGTGCATTTTGGAAGGACGGATACTTATCATAATATTGCCGAGTAAGAGATATTAGGGGTATATTGTTTTCATGAAATGATCTTTTTTTATTTAGTAGGAAACTTCTGAATGCTTTTTTCCTACTCATGGTGATGCAGAAGTTCGAAAGCAATCATGGATAGCGAAAACTCTAGTAATAGTCGTCAAATGCAAAATGTTCTCATCAAATGCGTAAAGTTTAACCTGTATCTTACTGCGGATAAGAACAGTAATAAAGTTATTTTGTCTTGAAGAGATGACAACGATAAATCACAGGTAAGCATCTGTCTCGATTAACGGTGTGCCGATCGGTTTCAATTTTGATATTAATTTAACGAAATGTAGGTGAAATGATTAGACACTTTTTCTTGCGTTGCAGCAATGGTTTAAACAGAAATATGGAAATTCACGCAGTTTCCAAAATATTGGGAAAGTTGCTTTCATGATTTCCGAGAACGATGAGTCGGTGAGATTTCATTCTAGAGATTTTTTGGGCTTTAGGAGAATTTACCATTATCAATTCACCGTTTCAAAATTCATCTCTAACAATTCACCATTATGACTAATTCATCTCAAAGAAAATTCATAGCCACTGTTGAAAATTCATTGCATTAAAAGTTTGAGATTAACTTTTCGTGGCAATGAATTGCTGGTGGTAAATTTTCTTTGAGGTGAAACGATGATGAATTTTTTCATGATGAATTACTGGTGTTGAATTTGCCTGATGCCCTTTATTCTGATATTATTATATGCATGTGTTGCATGACACTTTCATGTTTTTGTTGTAGATGATAACAAGTCAGGTTGATCAGGCTCTATGGGATGTTGTGGACATCCCACATACGAAATCCTCAACGATTTTTAGTGGAGAAACTGCTATGAAAGCCGTAAGAGCGGGCTACTCAAGTGTTAAACTCATTGATTATAATCTCAATGATGAAGAGTCCTTCACGTTCCAAATAATAGGCATCTAAGCTATAAATAATAATAGCTTATGAAAATAGTATTATTACTCTATATAGTTACTAAGTTGGTCTAAATAAAGCAAAAGGTTTTTTTTAATTGTGTGTATTTATTATTGAGTAAGTACACACAATTTTTTTCCTTTTGGTATTTTATGTAATCTGAATTTAATGATATTTTGATTTTGTTCTAACAACATTCGATAGAATTTGTATTATATATAGTTTGTAGGAATTTTGTTAATCTTTTATTTGTGGAATTAAATTTTAATGTATCAATTATAATACATTGAATTTCTCCTAAGATAATAAGAAGGAAATTTTAGAAGTGAAATTTGTGATATTATGATATATTATTTTTCAATGGCAACATATATATTTGGTAAAACAATAATGGAGATTATATTTTAAGAAATATTTACTTTACAAGAACTTCAAACAATTAAATTTAAGTTTTTTTATGCCACTAATTTTTTTTACAATAATGAAATTTGGATTCATTCCAATACAGTATAAAGGAAAATAATTTCTTTACTTAATAAAAGTATTAATTAAATTTAATAATTTCAGGTTCATTTCATGACTCAACAAAAAGATAATTATTGTTAGTTTGATCCAAACATTTGTATTAAATAGTGGTGAACCCTATCATAAAATTGAAGGCTTTTTAAGATAATTTTAAATTTAATACATTTTTCCAAGGAAAATTAATACATGGTCAAACAAGACTAAAAATTATTTATGTAGAATTAATGTGTATGTGTGTGGGTATGTGATGAAATGGGGGTTTGATGGATTTGAATAAACTATGTGATTGACTTAAATCCCACTAGGTGAGTCAGCATGCCCTTAACTAAATCTAGAAATGTCCTAAGGATGAAATGCAATGATCTAATTAGGCTAATAGTGCAACTTACTATTTTAATGAAAATATAGAAGACACAAAAATTCATAGACAAATTCAGACAACTGAAATGAGTAGATCAAGAAACTATGCATAGGTGGTTCAAATCTAGGGTTAAAATTTGAAGACACAAGCACCTAAAGCTTGAGTCTCCTTGTAGTTCTTTTGTAGATCTATCTTCATAGTCCTCTAATGTTATACTAGGGCTTCCTATTTTCACTTGTAGATCTATCGAGTCACTATCGAAAAATGTTGTAGGTGAGTTTTCATGAGTTTACAAGATGTATAATCTCAATTGCAACAATGGAAAATAAGTCTTCAAACTTCCTTCAGTATCCTTTAGATCTGAAATCTACACATTCACAAAGAGAAGAGATGTTGTGCCATTTAGGAGCTTGCTTTGGTCAAACTCCATGTTATTGTTTCCAATTCCACAATTAAAATTTCAATAATAGAAAAGATAAATGATAGGAAGGAATGATGAAATCAAAAATTGTTGCAACTCACCACCCTTCAATGGTTTCCTTTAAGGACTGAAGTCATGCACATCACCTCAATGTCTTGGATCTTGCTTGCTTGATCTTTCTTGAATGATTGGACTGCTTGGACACCTACAAAGAGTTAGAATTCACAAAAATATAACATGAAAATGCATAAACTCACATAATATTTGATATGATGTTAGAATATTGAATTATTGTAATAAAGTTTTCAAATTCTACTCTTGAATTCTCTCAATTCTCTTAATGATAAGTTCATCAATATTTCTCTAGATGATTTTTAAATGATGTAATAACTAGGTATTTATAAGCATTCATTTAATTTCCCCAAAATTATATCATAGTAGCTAACTTTAGACAATTGAATTGCAAATATCAAATTACCAACACCAAGATATTTGAATTTGGAGCCAAAATAGGGGGACACTCATGCCCAGTGTGTGATTGGCCTTTCCCTATTTTTCAAGATTTTAAGTGTCATGGGAAAGGTCTTAGATAAATTCAATTGTTTCACACATGAAATTCACTAGTAATTGTTAAAAATGGGCCATAAAATACATAATTTAGGAAATTAAGTACTCAATTAAGGCCAATAATTTAAGGGGGACAAAACATAAGGTAAAATTTTCAAGGCTGACAATTTATGATGGTAAAATTTTCTCCCACTTTAGTGAGAGTATGAACTTATGATCAAACTCACACTAATTAAAATATATGCCAAGAGGGGTCTAAATGTAAAAATTTTGAAGAGATAGGATGGCTAAGGATCTAGGGAGGTGATCAATCATCATGGATCCAAGATCCCATGGAAAACCAACAAAGGACAAAGGAACACACATATATATCAAGTGCAAAAAGACACTATACAAAAACATACAATGAAGTGTAAAAAGGAGGGTATGGGTAATACCTGGCTATCAAGTTGTGTTATACCAGGATCCACACCAAAAGGAATTCATGACTGACATAGTTGAAAATTTTGATATTTTCTAGGTGAATCACAAATAAGAAGGCACACGGGCTAGTGAATTCCAATATTCACTAGGTGAGCCCCTAGGAAAAAAATGAGAAACACACTAGGTCTAGTGAAGTTTGATATTTGCTAGATGTGTACCCATGACAAGGTGGGAAAATGAGAAACACACTAGTTCTAGTCAAGTCATTTATTCACTAGGTGTGCACCCATGTCAACCATAACAAGAGTTATAATCCCTAATAATATTTATAAGGTGTCACAAAATGATCAAAATTTTATGCCAATACAATATTAAGTTCAATGTTTATGAACAAAGTCAAGTAAATATGCTAGTTTCAACACACCACTAAGTCCAATACCTATGAAAAAAGTGAAATAATGCCAATGTATTCCACCACTTTAAAGAAATCACAAAACACCATGTTATGAGAAATTACTTTAAAGGAGAAAAATGATAAATCCCACACAATAAAAGGTCATAAGAGTTTATGTGGAAAGACCTATTCCAATGATATGTTTCTTAATAAAGCTACATCATGATGAGGAGTTTCTCCTATATGCAATGTGATAAACATCAATGAATCTAAACATGTAAGGGATCCACATATCAGGGGGTCAATATACGTCTTTTCTATAGTGATATAATATAGATCACCATTGACATTATTCCCCAAATAATCATGCAACAATAAAAATAATGGAGATATGACACATAGAGAGAGAAGAAAAATAGACTTTTGGTTCAACATGGAAGAGACCTAAATGTCTCAATGCCTTGCATCATACCCAAAAGGAAAAAATAAGACAAAAAGAAAAAAGTTGATGGAATATAGAAGAATAGAGATACAAATAGAGGAATTTTATGATATTTTAATTCTCTTTATATTCTTGTGTCAATAGAGAAACAAGGGTCATCCAAAGAAAACTCAAAAAAAAAAAAAAACATGCCAAGAAACACAACATGGGGGATCACATCACATACAAGTAAACAAAAAGAGCACATAAAATAAACACAAAGGAGTACCACAAGTGAGCTAACATACAATAGGTTGTCTACATCCTAATATTACTCATCATATATAGAAGGATGACAACTAGCCAAAGCGAATAGAACAGGTGTTGTACTAAAATCATCACTAGGTTTAACACATGGTGGGTCACTCTCATTAGGATGATCATCATGGTTGCCCCAATATATATTGTAAAAAATATACCACATTACATTTTCACACTTGTTTGGGCCCTCCTTATTGAAATTGGGCTTCTTTATGCCTTATTTGGTCCTATTTTGCATCCACGAGCCTTATTTAATGCATTTCTCAAAGGATAATCCCGACACTTAAATAATGGCCTATTATAATTCATTTTTTTTGGTTGTGTGTTCTAGATCTAGTGATTTGGGACTCATACACCACCTTGGGTGTATGGATCCCACCTAGGTTTCAGGGCCTGATCCTAAATATTGCATTGAAAATATTTCTTAAAATTTTTGTCCCAGGCTTAGGCTACTAGGAGTCATATGTCTTAATTGGCATATAAATCCCACTTTATCTTGGACCTATTTTGAAATTAATTCTTGGTGGGATTTTAATCTCCTAGATCTGATGTTGGCTTGTAGTGTTGTAATTTCAAGAACTTTGGCATAAACAAATATAAATACAAGTTTATTTCACATATTTTCTCTTAAGAAGATCTAAGCTTTCAATAATTCAAAAATTCTAGCAATTCAAGAGTATTAAAGAGCATTCGAGTGTTTATTATCAAGTATTTTGGAGAAACATTAAATATTCAAGCATTTGTGATGTATGTTTCATGATTCAAGCAAGCATTAAGAAAAATTATTAAGCAATTAATCAAGAGTTTTCCATTGGACCCATTTCAAATAAGTTTGTAGCCTTTAATTCAAGGGTTTGGTGAGTTGCAATAGTTCATATTGTTCATTCATCATTCCTTCATTCTATTTTATTTCATTTCAATGTTTGATTACCAAAACATCGTTTCACCAAGGCAAACCCCTATCCACTAACAAATCAACATTTTTCCTCTTCCTGTGTAATTGCAGATCTAGGTTTTTTAGATAATTGAAGATCCTTTGAAGACAAAGTTGGAAGATTGAAGAAATTTTTAAAAATTATCAAGAAGTGGTCATCTTCATGGAAACTCAACTACAACTCATAATTCAGACTTTCAGGATCAAAGATCATACAAGACGAAAGTTACAAAAAATAACTCGAGGCTACAAAACAATTCGTGAAACCCTAATATGGGGAATAAATCACCACCTTGGGTGTATGAGACCCACTATACGACTTTTTAGTATTTTTCTATAGATCCTAATTTCCTAGTAACAAATTCTAGATTCAACATAGATACCCTAACTGGGCCTAAATCACTCAATCTAGCATATGAGTCATTATGCACATTAAGTTGAAATTTTTTTAGATTTTTTAGGTCTTCCTTAGTCATCATAATCATCTAGGTGCTTCTCTATCCATCCTAATTTTATTATTCTAACTTTAATTTTCATTTTCTAGGTCATATAATTAGATTTCCATATTACTTTTGTTTCTTTCTTTCTAAGTATTTTCTTAGTGGTGAACCCCGTTTTTAATTACACCTAAGGAAATCCCCTCAATTATTCCCTTCCTTAATTGATTCACTTAGTTGAGAGATCTTAGTTTCCTAATTAAATAAGAGTAAAATGCGTCTTCCTAGTTCCATCTCCTAAAAGGTGGAACCCTATTTCCTTGTGTTCATTTTGCTGAACCGGATCTTTGAACAATTGCATTTCTGATTTGGAGAGAATCATAGTCCTAGATCTAGATAATCTTTGCATTAGATCTTGCATTATTTAAATTTCATTTAGGGATTCTAAATATTGCATTAGTGAAAGTGCATATAGGTTGCATTTTTGCATCTTAGAATGTATACACCTAAAAATTGTTTGGATAATATAATTAATTAAATACGACTTATTTGATTAGTTACCCTTAAATTCCTCTACTATTAAATAAATAGAAATATTTATTTAGTTCACTTTTCATTCTTCTATATTTATTTAAATTTATCCTTTCTTAATTAAATAAGCAAAATTCAATAGTTTGTATTATCTAATTATCTAATCATATTTCCTCTAAATTAAATAAAGATCTCCTAAATTTTTTATTTGATAATCATATCCCTTTTTATTAAATAAGCAAATGTCATATATTTGTTTCATTAAATTAAATATCTTATTTTTCCTAAATTTGAATAAATCCAAAAATTCAAATAAAGGCAATTTCCTCTATTCACTCACCAATAAAATTAGACATCTTATATCTAATTAATTCAACTGGAATTCACAAGAAATCCTTGGAGAAAAATTGAAGACAAATAGGAAATCAATCTCTCAATCTCCTTCCTCTGATCTTTCCTATTATTTGGCATGATGTTTTTATGGGAATGAACAATCCCCATGATTAGCTCAAGCTTCATCATCCTTCACCATTCGATCATCAAGATCAAATCAAGACCTTTGTTGTGTTGCTTCTTCACAAATGTGCTACTTGGATCTATAAATACAACCATTGTCTAAAGTAAATGGATCCCCAAGTTTATGCAATCTTACTATGTAGAAATAGTATTAGAGCAATAAAGAAATTAGCATTCAACAATTAGCATATCAGATCGTTTTAGAATAGAATTATAATCATGGTTTCTTATTTAGCTACATTTGGTTTTTTGCAGCTTCATCTATTAAGTTTCATGTCCATTTGTGTTACAGTAGCATCATATCATTTAGCAATGATCATATAGGATTAGTTTCCTACATTTTGACAACATCTCATTCTCTAGATTGTCATTTTAACAGTCACAGTGCTTGCCCAATCTGAGAGCCACAGTGATTTAATAAATATTTAGAGATAGAGAGCAACGTGATGCTTTCAATGGATTTATGGCCTTTAATAGCTTAATTGTTGATTAAATATTGATATAATGTTGTATTAAGAAGTGTTTCTAGCTATTTTAAGTGTGGAATAAGTAAATAATAATACAACCAGAAACACTTCTTAATATGACATTATATCAATATTTAATCAACAGTTAAGCTATTAAAGGCCATAAATCCATTGAAAGCATCACATTGCTCTCTATCTCCAAAGATTTAAATCACTATGGCTCTCAGATCGGGTAAGCACTGTGACTGTTAAAATGACAATATAAAGAACGAGATGTTGTCAAAATGTAGGAAACTAATCCTATATGATAACTGCTAAATGATATGATGCTACTATAACACAAATGGACCTGAAACTTAATAGATGAAGATACAAAAAACCAAATGAAGCTAACTAAAAAACCATGATTATAATACTATTCTAGAATGATGTGATATGCTAATTGTTGAATGATAATTTCATTTTTTTTCTAGTACTATTTCTATAGAGTAAGATTGCATAAACTTGGGGATCCTTTTCCTGTAGAAAATGGTTGTATTTAAAGATTCCTCACAACACATTTGTGAAGAAGCAACACAACAAAGTTCTAGATTTGATCTTGAGGATTGAACGGTGAAGGATGAGGAAGCTTGAGCTGATGAGGGGGATTGTTCCTCCCCATAAAAACATCATGCCAGATGATAGGAATGATCTGAGGAAGGAGATTGAGAGATTGATTGTCAATTTGTCTCCAATTTGTCTTGAAGGCTTTCCTATGAATTCCAATTGAATTAATTAGATATAAAATATCTAATTTTATTAGTGAGTGAATAGAGGAAATTGCCTTTATGCCTTTATTTGAATTTTTGGATTTATGCAAATGTAGAAAAAAGAAGATATTTAATTAAATGAAACAAATATATGAAATTTTCTTATTTAATAAAAAGGGATATGATAATTAAATAAAAACTTTAGGATATCTTTATTTAATTTAGAGGAAATATGATTAGATAATTAAATAATACAAACTATTGAATTTTGTTTATTTAATTAATATAGGATAAATGAATAAATATAGAAGAAATAATTAAGATGAAATAATATGATAGAAGAATTAAAAGTGAACTAAATAAATATTTATGTTTATTTAATAGTAGAAAAATTTAAGGGTAATTAATCAAGTAAGTCTAATTTAATTAATTTTATTATCCAAACCATTTTTAGCTATATACATTTTTCCCCTCTTTGAACTGATGTACTTATACATTGCTTCAAAAAATAATTTGTTGCTCCTGCTAGTATTGACGAAAGAAATTTAGTATGCCCCAGACGTTGATTTTGCTGTGATAATGGTTATATGCCCCCTTGGGAGATAAATTGATGAATTTTTTATGTTTTTGGAATTTTTCAATATTTGGTAAATTTTTATGATTTTTCTTTTGATGATTTTATAATGATTTGATTATGAAATAATTTATCTCCCGTTAAAAAGTTGTGAAAGTGCCCCTCTGAAGAAGTTGAATTAATCTCCTAGTAAAAAAATTAAATAAATCCCATAACAATCCCTCTTAATCACTCTATAAAAAGTGAGAAAGGGGTAAGTTTGAATTCATTTGTGCAATTGAGTTTTTCAAATTTATGAGAGTTATTTTTAGCCATTCGGAGCAAGATGCCTATTCCTTACCACACTAATTGTTTTGAACACATATGTGGAAACAACAACCCGACTATGTATGGACCTCTGGTATGTTCCCTTTTACCTCCTCATTTTTTGAATTTTTTTTATTTCCATGCTTTCATTCGGATTTTGAATTTTTTCATTGTTTTAGTGCATAGGCAAACCAATGTAGTGCATAGAATAGTTGTTATAGTGTATATACTAAACTAGCACCTGAGTGAACTGTATTAGCATGTTCATAGGATATTTTAGCACATTGAATTTATTAGCACCCAGATGAGGTTATGTAGCATGTTCGTAAATTAGTTTAGCATATAGGTCAGTTTAGCACCTATAACAAATTAATTAGTGCATAGGAATGACAAAATGGTGCATGGTATTTTTTAGCACTTTAACCTCCTGAAATAGCACATTGACCAAATGAAATAGTGCATAGAATTATTTAGCACTTCGACTCTCTGATTTAGCACTTTGACCACCTGTTTTAGTGCATGAATACAAAAATGATGAAGTTGTCAATTTTGTCCCTGATGTTGTTAATTTTTTATTGTGTCAGCCTTTGGTTTGATATATTTTGATCATTTTTGTAGAGTAAATGATGTGTATCCTCATGATAGTCGAGGTTTGATGATTGATTGTCAATAATTATCCTCATCATAGGCGAGGGATTTTTTATTTATTTAATAAACCTCATGATAAGTGAGGTTGATTAATTTTTAATTGACCTCATGATAGGCAAGGTACAATAATAAGATAATGATGACCTCATGATAGACAAGGTTCTTGATTGTCCCTCATGAGATTTCATCAAAGTCTCACCAGAGCTATTTAGATTTGATAGGCTAATTGATTTTTGTGAGCTTGGCATAGATTAATGACTTCAAACATTTCATGTTGATAGGAAGTATTGACGAACCTATAGGTTTGAGAGAGATTTATGAGGATATTTGATTTGATACCGTAGTTAGTGTAGCCTAAGATAGTTGTCATTGTGTGTTGTGGTTTGGCGTATCTCTTAGATATGCCCTGGATTAAGATAAATCAAAGTCTGTTGACAACTTTAGTAGAGAGATTTCATAATGAGCATAATACTTTCCACCTTCCTACTAGTGAGATGATCATCACTCCTGAGGACATATGGTGGATTTTGAGGATTCCAATTGTAGGTGAGCTTGTGTTATATGATTTTGTTGAGCAAGGTGGGACTGATTCTCCTCGTAGAGTATTTCAAGATGATCATATTAGTGGTTATGAGATCTCATGGTGTGAGATGGTTGACGTCTACACCACTGTATCTTCAGTACTTGCTTCTTTTATTGGAGGGTTCCTTTGTCCTGATTGTAGGTCAAAGAGGATCTCTTTTGGTTGGGGTCTTTGTTTGAAGAGTATGATTGTTCATTAGATGAGATATGACTGGGAGATGTGTATCTTAGCGCGTCTTTATCATGATTTTCATTCAATTCTTTCTCTTTGAGGTCACATTTTATCACCGAGGGTTAGTCTACTATAGGTGTGGGTGTGGGAACACATTGTTGTTACATGTCCAATCATGGTGAGATAACGACCATCCATGAGGTCGTATATGCATATTTATACAAGTCGACTTACTCAACATATTTTGGGTAAGTTAGAGCACTAGAGATGAGTGTTGGATGATGTTGAGGTCATCACATGGTGAACTTACCTCAATTGTGAACACTGGGATGACGATGAAATTCAACTGCCATATCTTTGTTAGTCAATGATATTGATTGGTCAGACTCAGTTTGTGCTAGAGATATTTTTATTGAGGAGAGTTCTTAGATAGTATGGTAGTGTTCAGTGCATGCCTCAGGGCATTTCTGATTATGGTCATCAGTAGATTGATGCAGCAGATTAGGGAGCTTGCATGTCCTATGATGTCATAGTTCAGGAGTTTTAGGCTTTACGACCTATATAGTGGGACATTCATCTAGACATCGTCAAGGTATCAATCACTCCTGACTATTTAATTAATAGTAGAAAGGTGACTATAAAAACTGATTAAATAATTACTATTATTTAATGGTGACTGTGAACATTAGAAATTATGTCAAAAATGGTACTCGCAAGCCTAGACTAGTTTTTAGTGTCTACACAAAGGAATATAACCCATCTTCATTATTTTGGTGATTCACAACTCATAATCAAACAGGTCAATAATGAGTTCCAAACTAAGGTTGACAAGCTTCTCCCTTATAATCACATGGTTGAATCCTTTAGGAGATACTTCAGTCATATCCAGTTTGAGAAAGTCCCTAGATTGTCGAACAAGGCTTCAAATGCAATGGACACAATCGGTTCCCTTATTGACATGCCTAAAGACCGAATAGATTATGAGTTCTTAGTCAATCAATTGCTAATCCCAACTCCTGACAAAAAGGTGGTGTGTGACATTGTAGGTCCCCAATCACCCTCGTACCATGATATTTACACCTACCTTCATGACAACATCCTACCACTTGATTTGAATCGTAACCAGCATAAATATTTTATTCAATGCACTTGTTGTTACATAATCATATGGGATACAATTTATCATAGAGGGTATTATGGAACTCGATGCCTAAATGAATTATAATATTATGTTACATTATATGTGATGAGTCTAAATTATGCTCATTATTTGAGTGTCATGATGTATTTTTGAAAACCTTTACTCTTTCTAATGGTTGTTTTAAACTCTATGGTTATAAACTTTTTATGTTAATGGGTAGTATTCTGTGACAATGCATTCCTATAATCTTGCAGCTTAATATCTCCATATGACTATATTCATGGCCCTGTTTAACCTCCCAGTTGACTGGTATGATACATGTAGTTTCTGGATAGATGAGATAAATTTAATGTATGTGATTAATGATAAAGTATCATGCTATTATGTTTTCTTTCGCCTTTTATGCCATGTGTCTTGTAGGTTGTTGAAGATAGTATGAACAAGTCAATGTGCAGTGAACCTCGGCTCTGAAGTAAAGATCATTATATCACGGTGCTAGGCATGTTGTTCTTGTGACGACGCTCTGCCTGGGTCATCGGGAGGAGATCTTAATGGTCAACAAATATAGGAGGAGTGGAGCACTAGATTCTTTCTGAATCAGTTGGATGGATACTTTTTCATTTGTGAAAATCTGTTCCTCAGAATTAGGAAGCATCTACGTCCACATCTTTCTCTAGTAGTTAGTTAGTTAGTTGTTTTCTCTTTAAATAAATGTTTCCTCTTGCATGAGAAAACACGATGATAGAGAAGAGATTAGATTAGAGAATAGAGATAGAACAGAGTGTATTAAAGTTATTGTTATAATGGAAAACAAAGCTTTGAATTAAGTTTTCTTACAAGTAGAACAGTCATGTATGTGATTTCGAGTTCATGAATAAAAAGCCAATGACATTTTGAGTTCAGCTCTTGTTTAATTTGGTAGATGCTTGCTAAGGGGGCCCACTTAGCAAGTATCTATAGTTAGCTATTTGCTTTCTATTGTTTATCTATTATAATTTCATTCCAGTAAGTTTTGATGCAAACTTGGTGTTAAAACTATTCCTGCAGCATAAGGAATCCATCCCTATGTCTGTTCCTGCAGCATAAGGCCAGTTTATGGTTCACTTTCCCAGTAATGGTTATTGTGATTCCTGCTTTAGTTAAGTGATGCTTAAGTTAGTAAGACTTTGTTTCATGTTCCTGCATCAGAGTTAGAATTCCTTTCAAGCATTCATTTCTAATAGGTTATGGCTAAAATCGGTTCTTAGTGCGCATACAGTGCCGCTCCATTTCCAGTATACTTTCCCTGGTTTGACAACTAAATGAAAGACCATTGAAGATGTTAGTCACCTGTTCGAATGTCCAATTCCTAGGTTAGGATTTTCCATGACTTTTATATTCTTTCATGGGGGACAACCAATATGAAGTGCATATTGGTGATTGTGGGGCTCATACTAACTGGATGGCCTCGAAAAAGAAGCTTCATAGAGTAGGGTATTATTGGCCAACCATGGATCATGATGCTTGTAAAATTGTAAAGAGGTGTGTACCATGCAAAAAACATGAAGATCTAATTCATGCGCCTTCACAAGATCTATAACTGATAATTGCATCGTGGCCTTTCTCATAGTGGGGTCTCAACTTTATTGGCAAGATTTATCCTCCCTCATCTGATGGCCACACCTTCATAATCATCTCCACTAAATATTTCACTAAGTGGGTGGAATAATTCCATTTTCCCAAAACACCGATAATTAAATATATAAATTCATCCTCTACCATGTATTCTCTGCAAATATGGTATTTATTCCACTATAATCACCAAAAATGAAAAACCTTTCAAGAACTAGTATATGTGAATTTTACATGAAACATATCACATCCAACATCATTTTTCAATGCCCTATTACCCCCAAGGTAATGGATAATTCAGGGATACCATCAAAGCTCTCATCGAAATCCTTAAGAAGGTCATCAATAATACTGGTCGTGATTGGCACCTCCACCTTAACCCCGCCTTCTTAGCTTACCATACCTCTATCGGTACCCCTACTAGTTCCACCCCATATACCCTTTTATATGATTCCAATGCCATCTTTAAGATTGAACTTGAGATCCCATCACTTAATATCTCTCTGGAAAATTTGATCATGATGAAGATGCTCATGTTAAATGGTTGAGTCATCTGGAGTTCTTCGATGACAACTATCTTAAGGCATATAATCATCTTTAGGCATATAAACATTGGCTTAGAAGGAAATCTAATAAGATGGCTCTCCCTCAATAGTTTCAAGTTGGTGATCTAGTCCTAAAAGAGAATCAACGTACCCAATATGATCGAGAAAACAGAGGAAATTTTGAAGTCTACTGGTTGGGTCCATATGTCACTTCAAAGTATGGTTTTGGGGCATATCAGATTGCTACACCTAACGGGGAACCATTGGAAGAATCCATAAATATAATGCACCTATAATGGTTTTATACCTAATTCAGCGAGGTACCCTATGTAGAAAAATACTAAAAAAGTAAAAAATTCAGAAAAATAAAACAACAAAAAAGTCAAAAAGTCAAAAAATCAAAAAATAATAAAGAGAAATAATGTGTCCTATGGTGAAAATTGGAAAAAAACACCATTTGTATAGGGATTTTTCATTATCTTCCTTTCATCCCACTTTCCTACATGCTTACATGTCCATCCATATTATCCTCATATCTTATCCATGCATCCTATCACATCCATCCTTCATCGACATCCTCTCATCTGCCGTTTGGTGTATTTTGATTGAAGACTGGACATTTATATTTTCTATCCAAAATCCCAAGCTTCTCATCACATGTACATTGGTATCATGTTCTCGATCTTACATCCTCATATAGGATCCTCCATTGTGTCTCTTATCAATAGGGCTCATTTTGTCTTTAGTCTTTTTTGTCGAACTACATTGCCTCTATGCTTAAATGTAGGAAAGACCATCTTTGATGAGCTCCTGAGGCTTTGTACCATCCTTTTTTGTTAGTCCTCATCATCCATATGACTCTTCAACATCCTATTTCCACTTTTATCCATGGTCAATCATCAATATTTTTTTGAAGTATGAGGTCTTTGTGCTTTCATGTAGGTAAGGCTAATCATTTCATCAGTTGTCGACACCCTAGGTCTATCCTTAGGGTGTATTTTGGTTTTGTGTCACATTTTCAACTATTTCCTATCCAACTGGTTTCTAACAATGTAATCCATTAGTATCATGAGATTCAATGTATTTTGAGTATCCTGCGTTATGTCGATCAACTAATCTACCATCCTTCTTTGGTCTAATCAAGATGTATCCTTCCTTAAATCATACCACACCAATCACATCCACCTATTAGTCCTATGCCACAAACTATTTGAAATTTGTTGTGATATTTTAGTGATTTTTCATTTTTTTAATCATTTGAGATTCCTAGTATACCTCGTCAAGGTTGCCACAATCTATCTGTAGACACCCAAAAATGTCCTCTTACGATAATTTGTCATGACATTACATCATTTTGACATCTTCTAGCATGTTTTTACCTAGGTATCCATGGCATCATCTAATTAGTTAAATAAATCTTATTTATTTGACAAATTTTGTTCATAATCCCTCCATTCTTCTAACTTTCATTAAATAATTTATATTATTTAATTAATTAAATCATTTCTATTCGTAATCTCTCTATTATTCTAATGTTATATTATTTAATTAATGAAGTCATAAATCCAACATTAATTAAATAAATCAAATATTTATTTAATTAATAAAATCTTAAAATATCTTCTCGCTTTCTTTCTAAAATTGAAACTTGTGTGTATCTAATTAATTTATCTAATTAGATAATTCATCAATTATCCTTCTTGTCTTTTTCATTATTTATTTCCTTTAAAAGAGAAAATCAAAATCTTTATATCTTCTTAGAATGTTATCCCATCTCATTTTATTTCCTCTTTTGTCAAAAATAAAATTTTATTAAATCTTCTTGTCTATCCACATCAAAATTCTATAAATTCGGCCTCTCACAAGCCGTTTGGGAATTGAATTCTTCTAGTATCATTACTCTGTCAAATTCATTCTATAAATTTTCATCATCATCCATCCTTCTTCTATCATCCCTATCCTCAAGTTATAATGTAATAGTGAGCAATTGACATCTGTCAATAGTCAAACCCTTCGAAGCTTGCATTCTTATGTGAGATTGAGAAGAAGAATGGAGTGAATCCCTGATAACATGCATGTTTGTTTAGATTAGATTATTCATCTTGCATATGTGTGTGTTTTATAGCTAACTGTATTGAGGATGGTGAAAATCTGAATCTTAAACTAATAAGATTTCAGATTTCAGATTTTTTCTCTATCTACATTGGTGAACCCGACATTTGACACGCCCAATTTTTGGATCTCTAATTTTTCATGGTTTCACGACTAATCTGCCATGTGTGCAAGTTTAAGGCTTTGATTTCATTTTGATATGGACTGGCTATTATAAATGTCTTGGTCGCAGGTTTACTTTTGTGGTCGCAAGTAAAAACTTGTTGCATCTTTGGCTTTATTTCCTGCCCGTCGACAACTTTCTCACACTCTGCCGCCACCATTTGGTCTCTCGTGACCTCCAATCACCACCATTTTGAGCCATTGTTTTAGTCCCGCTCTCCACTTTGACTGCACGTCATCTTCCATCACCCGTCGTACCAAATTGATTTCCTCCCTATGCAATAGTTACAGAAGCATGAAAAACACCACCGTCGCTACATACTTTTCTTTCACTAAGACAGTCTAGTATTCGTTGGTTGGCACACCGCGTCCTACCTTCACCGGTTCAATATTTTTAATTCCTCATTCGCTTCGCATGGTGCATTGTAGTTTCTTTTTAAGCAATCTATACATAATTGCTCCCCGAATAGGGTTCTCTTTTGTCGCTCCTATTTCAAAACATTTATTCAGGGGTCTTAGTTTTCTGCCTATCTTTGGCCAGAGTGATACCACCGCTATATTGTTCATTGGAATCCTTAGCATCTTTATACACATCAACGTTAGGAAGAAAATACTCAAACTTCTTCTCCGTTCTATCATTATCCTCATAGATTCCAGCATCACACATTAAGCGTTGAGGTCACATTTTTGGCATTGATACTTTGTAAGCGTTGAATACAATAAAAAACATTCCTCACTACATTTTGAAGTCTTGACTGTAGTTCATGGACCAAGAACAAGTTCAATATCGTGTGGTTGAGACTCATGATTATTTGTTGGACCTCTCCCTTGAATTTTGATTGATACACTCATTGGCCCACACGCATTGCGTTGAGGCTTTCACCTGTGCGCCTTTAACATTCATGAGCATAGTCTATGCCTCTACCTGTTGCATGTTGATCTACACCTATGATATTGATCATTCATAAATCCAAGCAATTTGTTGAGTTTTAGGCATGGCATGTAGCATATCTTATGATGCCTACCTGAATCCCATGTCGAATCTTTGACCATGATCCCTGAACCTATATAGGTGTCGATTGAACAATCTACTCCATTGTCTTATGGCATTCCTTCTCAGCCAAAGTTGAAATCATTATAGCTTCAATGTCGACCCTAGATGAAAACTCATCTGAAAGTGCCCATGGGAGGATATCCAGCTCGTAGTCTGAGAAAATTAAAAAAAATGCATTTTCAGTGATGTATGATCGCTCGGGGAAGGGAGGACTTACCACGGTTGAGGGTTTGGCTGAACTAATTGGTTAAATCGGGTTTTATTGTTTTTTTTTTTTTTATTGACTTAATTTTGATTTTAAATTTAATCTAGTTTATGCTAATTTAGATTTATTTATTTTTAATAAATTTAGATTTTTTTTAATCCGCTTAGATTTAGACTTTTTTCATTTAAAATTCTAACTTAGATTTTATTTTTTAAAGATTAGATTAATATTCTAATTTAGATTTATTTATTTTTAGTTACATTTAAAATTTTCTAATCTAGATGTTAGATATAGATTCTAATTTAATTTAGATTTCTAATTTTAGATTTAAGTTTAGTTTAGACTTAAGTAATTTTTAATTTTGTTAGATTTCTAATTTCTAGTTTAGTTTAGATTTTTAACTTTTTAATTTAGTTTAGATTTCTATTTTTTTTTAATTTAGTTATATTTCTAATTTCTAGTTTAATTTAGATTTTTAACTTTTTTTTTAATCTAGTTTAGATTTCTATTTTTTATTTTTAGTTTAGATTTTTAATGGATTGTATTTTTTTGGCCTAACCCTGCTTTGGCTCACAAGTTTGTGTTTCTTCTCATCTTGGTGACTTTCAGGGGTATTATACGGAGCTAAAAAAGAATTGGGATAAATCACAACAATAATTTGGAAAGTGAAAACAATCAGGTGCACACATTCCATCTTTCATCTCTAATCATTGCTTGTCAACACACTTCGATTTGGGCTTAAAAATAAATTTTTTGATCACACACTTGAATTTTGGGCTTAAAACAAACATTTTTTGCATTCACATAATTGAAATTGGGTTCAAATGAACAAGTGTGTTCTGTCCCACATTTTGGATTTGGGTTAAAAAAAAGAACAAGTGTTTGAACTCTATTACACACATTTAAATTTTCTAAGGGTCAATTAACAACTACGAGTGTGAATCAAGTGTGTGTGTGTGATAAAAAACACCGCACTTGGTTTTCTTTTGTCAAACCCTTCATAGAAGGCCTTCTAGGGGATTTCATCACCCCTAGGGACGACCTCAAATGAACTGTGAATCGAAAGAAAATATTTTTTGGGATTTAAAATCTTTTCACTCTTGGCTAAGCCCTAAAGAACTTTATACCTTTGGGAATTAAAGGTGAAAGGTGGGTTACCCCTTTCTCTCGACTATGTGTTAGGATTTTTCTTTCAAATCATCCCTATTCAACATTGTGCATCCTAGTTCAAAACCTATTTGGCCATACCCACTTGAATATCATTAAGCTTGTTGTTGTGTATTTGAGTGTTTGTTTAATCATAAAATTTAATCTTGAAAGAAAAACTTAGCATTGTGTTTGGTGTGTGTGTTCATGCATTTACATGTGAGATCTTGTGCTTGATATTGCCCAATTTGAAACTTCCAATAAACACTTGCCACATCATCCATATCATCCAATCTTGTCATTCATCATATCTTAATAATCACCATCTCCTTAATCTAATTAACATAATTTCACACCATACCAACATTAGAAGACCTAGTACCCCAATTCCAAGACCTTCTCCATTCACTTTATCAAGCACCACAACCCTTAGACCAATGAACTATACACAAGCTCCAAGGCCTCATCCAACAATCTCAACTTCAAACAAACCAATCACTTCAAATACAACATCTCATAGCGCAAGCACAATACCTCATGGCCACTTGTAAAAACCAACAAGCACAACATCAATTCCAAACACCATTCCAGCCTCAACATATTCAACATCAATCCCACGTGTCACCTTCATCATCATGCCAACCTAATTCATCTACCTATCATGTCAATTCTACATCAACATATCCACCCATATCATAACAAGAACATAGGAGCCCAAGTCCACCTTGGCAAAAAAATCAAGAGCCTTTCAATTCTCCATTAAATCCTCAACCCAAATTCAAAAATTTCAAAACTAAACCTCTGGCATTACCTGAATCCAACCATCGACCTACCAAATATTATTCAAGCTCCATGCCCATTCTTACAACCCCATCATGTAGTCTCCCCCTTAAGCCTATTCAAGAATCTCCCCTATTGAGGCCAAGTCAAGCTCCATCATGTCTCCATATTGTATACCATCTAGATTATGTCGAGCCTACTCAAGATTCATCCCCTTCCACCTCATCTTATGAATCCATATCATCTCATAATCTTACCATATCCAACCCATTTGATGATCCAAGGATATCCACCTCACATCAAGATCCTATTATACCACCTTAATGGCATAACCCTAGTCCATCACAGGAACAATTTTTTCCTTTCATTACCCCATCTAATGACAACCCTCCCAATGAAGATCAATATGTCACACCCACTCCATCACATCACACCCTTCAATCTCATGATCCATTTCTAAATCAAGATCAAAATCTAACTTATATTCCATGCAATGATCCCCTTCATCTAAGTCAAGATCAAAGAACCCCTTCCATCTTATAACCAAGATCAAATGATACCATCCATCCCATCCCATGATCCTACCTTAAGTCAAGATCAGAGCACCCCTTTATTTTCATGTCATGATCACAATCATCCACAAGAGTCTCTCACCCTTACTCAAGATATCCATGAATCCCACACCTATAAAATGGGCTCCTCTACCTTTATCCACTCTCATTTACTTCCAACACCTATATTGTCATCCATACCACATCCTCCACAACATGGACTCACATCTTGTTTCATAAACAATACATATCCATCAAACCTTCCATCTATCCTAGGTCCTTATCCTACTCCATCAAACCTGCCATCTATCCTTGACCCTTATCGTCCAAACCCTAGTTCATCAACCCTTCCATCCATATTGGGGCCCTATATCCCTCATATCCCTAGTCAAGATCAACAAAGGTACACACCCTTGAACCTTTTCCAACATACCTAAACCAACCCATCCATAATAACTTCATATCATTCATCTTTATCCACCCATCCCATTGGTCTTGGAAGCAATTTGGGTGCCAATTTTCAAAATCCACATACATTAAAGGATCAACATGTCTCCTTGAAGAGACATGCAAAAATAAAAGAAAATCTGATCCAAATTCAAAATAAAAAAATTCGAAGGGCACAAAGGCCCAAAAACCAACAAGAAAAATTTCAAAGGCCACAAAGGCCCATAAAGCAAAATGAAAAAATTCAAAGGCCACAAAGTCCTATAAAACAAAAAAAAAATCTCAAACGCCCATGAATCAAAAATCAAGGTCAAAATCTATGTGGATTCCTAAAATTCTTGTAGAAGCAATAAAATCAAATTTGGCATCCAAAATTCCTTATCAAAAAACTCCATCCAATTCTAGATATCCTTTATCATGACCATCCATTTTGGGTCCTTATATCCCAAAATCCCCATCCACTCCTCCATCTAAATCTCTAAATTCAAAAGTCACTTCTCTTCCATCACTTCGCCACCCTTCAAGGTGTGTGCCAATGTTTATCTCTCCATCCTTTCCATCTATCTATCAACAGCCCTTCCAGCCTCTTGTCCATGATCCAACATCCATCCCCCATTATCCTCCTTTAATCCAAACCTTTTCTTAATCCCTTAGCTTCTTCCATCATGCCAAAATTTATGAGTCTATTACAATTCTTTATTAGGGAAAATATTTGAGGGATATTATCCATGAAAATTTATGCTTGAGTCCTTCCTCTATATCCCTATCGACATCCTATCTTCCATATTCCTCTTGGACTTTACACTTGGGGGAAAGTTTTAGTCCATCCTGTCATTCATATCCATTATCCTCTTTACGTTCATCCTTTACCTTTCCACCTTTGATCTTGAAAAGGTTAAGGATATTCTTGAACATCATACATGTTATCCTATACACTTTATCCATATTTTCCATGCCATATCCTTCACCTTATCCATATTCTACCATGATATTTAAATGCATCATTTCTTCCCTTCCTTGGTCTTGATGAGGAATAGGGGAAAAATACTTAGGCATTTCTGTCCATATCTTATCTAGTTGATCTTTATCATCCTATTCATTAGCCTTACCCTTCCATTCTTCTATGAAAATGTCTTGAGAAAATCCATAAAAATCATAAAATGTCCTGAAAAAAAAATCAAATATTCTAATAAACAAATTACAAAAAAATCAAAATATCCGCAAAAATACAAAAAAAAAATGGAAAATGGTCCTAAAAAGAATGACAAAAAAAATCAAATAGCCAACAAAAATCCAAGCAATAAAATCAATTCATCCAATCATCTTCATCAAATTCATTCATCGATACATCAAATCCAAATACAAGTCAATCCTTAATCCATACCAATCAAGTTGATCAATCTTATGAAATTATCCAATTACATCAATGATCTTGATCCTAATCTTGTCATAAACCAAATCAATGCATCAACCATCCTTCTATTGATCTAGGGATATATCATTCTCCATAATGACAATACTATCATCATCATCAATCAATCAATTAAACAATGGTTTACAGCTTGACAAGGGAAATACCTTGTTTGTTTTTGAATTATTTTTGCATTATTGCTTGCTTTCTTAGGCGTGTTATCATTTTATCTTGTATTTTTATCAAATATGTATCATTCCAGCTAATATTCATATCTTGTGTATGTTGGAATGGCTTTCTGCACTATCCTTGGCATCTAAGGTTATATCATACCTCTTATGTATTAGGACTTTAGTGATCTAAGTTTACTTCCTCGTACGTTTAGACAAGGTTATATTATGCAGGGGCACGAAACACATCGTCACCTTGGTCCTTATACCTTGGTGCATAACGTATAGTTCTATATCAAACACCATGATTTCTCACTTTCTTACAATATAACATATCATTTATTTCATTCATCCACTTCCTATCTTGCATCATTCATCTTGTCCCTCCTTATCATTTCATTTCGAGAGCATACTCGCCTTATTCCAACCCACCTATCCTCTCAAGGGGGCATCATCATCCCATTCTTATATCATTGTCTTGTCATTTTCTCCATCTCATCATCATTCTGTCTTTTTATCATCATCCATTTTCCTCTATCCATACCTTAGCTTCTTTGAAATGATGTTACTTGACACAAATCTCATCATCTCAAAGAGGGGCAAAATGTACACACCCAAAAATGTCCTCTTATGATAATTTTTCATGATATTATATCATTTATACATCTTGTAATACCCCTCCGTTTTGATTCTTGTTCAAGTTGCTTTATGCTATGTTTGGTTGTAATTACTTTGATACTGGATACATTTTGTTATGATGATTGGATTGCTACTATTGAGCGACAACTATTATTGTGGGATGTGGTTATCTGATAATTGTTTTACATGCATTATGGATTAATGATGTTGTAGAGTTAACATAAGATGTTATTATGAGATTATTGGATTATGATGGAAGTGTCAATTTCGATGAGTGTATTGGTGAAGAGGACGGTTTCGAATCACTCGCTTGCGAGCGCCCTACGAATCCATAATTTCTTCTTCACGGTGTGTATTATATGCTGGATATATTGTATGATGTTGTTTACTTGGTTGCAGGATTGCAGGTACATGACATCGACTCCACTTGGTTTCACAGGTTTGAGCATGTCGATCCAATGGTTAAGTTGAACGGGAGATAGTAGCTAGGTAACATGTGTCAAGTTTACACCCTAGCCTTAGTGTGTCATTAGTCATGGGTGTCGAGTCATTGCCTGTCTTGTTTTAATGTTATTTAATTCTGAAGGATTATTGATTTGGAAATAGATACTTAGAATAATTGCATTTAAATCATGTTGATGGTTATTTAAATTAAATAATGCAATGTGGATAAAAGTTCATATTTAAATTAATTAATTATATTTAAATTATTTAATTAATTAAATTTAATCCAATGGGGTTGAGTTTAGTTATTAAATAATTAAATTAATTAATTAAACGTGATGCAAGAGAATGAAAGGAAATAAAAGAATTAGAATTAATTTTGGAATTTAATTCCAACGTGTGGGAATTAAATTAGAAATTGTAATTAAATGTTTATTTGGAAATTGGTTGCAACTTTGGAAATTAATTTATTATTTGAAATTGCATTTTAAATTGAAAGTAGGTTTTTGAAATAGAAATTGAAATTGAAATTGAAATATCTAATTTGCATGTAATGTGAATTAGGGTTGTAAAAAAATTGAAATTGAAATTGAAATATCTAATTTGCATGTAATGTGAATTAGGGTTGTATTAGGTATTTTTGATTTATAAAGAATACATGTTTTAATTTTAGGGCAACGGAAAGAGATTTAGAAAAATACATTTTTACAGCAGGGAAGAAATTTTGGAAAATTTGCACAAAGGTTTGAAGAAAGTTTGATTGTAGAATTGATTGAAGGAAATATTGTTTGCATTTGTTGGATTTTGGATTGGATTCTTTGGAGGATTGAAGAAAATTCAGGAAATCTTTGGAGGAGGCTTGCATCAGAAATTCATCTCTTCCTGTAGCTTCTTGTACCAGGTTTTCCTCTTTGTATTTTATTGTTCTTGATTGTTTTTTTTAAAATAGTAGTGATTAAAGATTTGTTTGTTAAATCTGTTTTAGAAAACAAATTTGATATTAGAAGAAAATAATTAAACAAATTTACAGCCTTTGCTTATGAAAATTCGTGAGTGAAAATTGTGAAAACCTTGGTTGAATTTAAATTATTTGGGGAAATCGATTATGTTGTTATTGAAATCAAACATAGAGATTGAACAATGCATTCAGAATGTTTTTAGAAAATGAAACCCTCTGTTTATTATTAAAAATCGGATTTTAAAATCTGTAGGATAGTTATATTTTTCATAGTAAAATGGTCTGGTTGTGTTGCCTATAACTCCACTTTCACAAACTGGGTTGTCAGGAAATTTAAAGGGTTTTTGCATTTTGAAATTTTCTTATCCCTGTCAAAAAAATCGCAAATACCCAAATTGTAGTTTTTGAGTTATGCTTGAAACATGAGACTGCTATAAAGTTATTTTCCCATGGCTGGTCTAAAAATAAAATAATAATAAATTGATATTTATAAATATTAATATTTTATGTATTGTTATTATAATATCAAAATATTATTTAATAATATTTTATATTATAATTTATAATATTAAAGTATTATATTTATTTATATTATTTTAAATAAAATTTGTATATTAGATTAGTGGAATTAAAATTATAAACGTATGGGAAAATTATTTTTTATTTTAAAATGGCATGTTAAAGTTTAATTAAAGGAGTTAAATATTTGATTTAAAGAATGCATAATTTAAAATTTAATTGTGAGAAACAATATGTTATTATATTAAAGTGACTGAATATTTTAAATAAAAAATTGAATGAGACGTAAGATTTGGTTAGGAAATGGAAAGAGTTTACTTGAATGGATTTGTGTCGATTTAAAAGTAAATTAAGAAGTTGTTTTATTGATGAGGCAATCAATTATGTGATTTATTAATTTCTATTTAGATTAATTGAATCATTATGATTGGATTATGAAAAAGATATGGATTTAGTATATCCAAAAGTAGTATCTTCCTCATGATTATCTTAAAGGATTTAATTCTCTGTATTCAGTAAAGGGAAGTAAGTTTAATTGTTTTAGATTTCCAATAATGAAAAGGGAAATAGAGGTTATGATTATTTTAGATGATCTAGTTATCGTGTTTTTGACTTTGTCAACACTACCTATTGAATGAGTATAGATTTAGGAAATCCAAATATTAGATTTGATTGATGACTTGAATGCTTTTGTTGCTATGTCGTCAAGTTGCATTGTTGGTTTTGGGGTTTAGTGTTACTCCTAAATTATAAGTCTTCTAGAAGAACTTAGATGATAAGGGTTGTTAAATATTTATGCCATCCAATTGTTTTCCCTTGGGTAGTGCATGGCATCCTTGGTTTATGAGCGGATTATGGGATCCGTGTCTCCTTGTATGGAGTGACCTTGTTATGTGGTTTTATCTTGTTCCCTCCTGTGGAAGGAGTGGACTATGTGTTGTTGCCTCCAAGATGTTTGGAGTGAGATCTTTTGTACCTCCTGTGAAAGGAGTGGACTATGTGATTGTTGCCTCCAAGATGTTTGGAGTGAGTTTCTATTATTTATATCCTCCTTGAGTTGGAGTGGTTATGATGCCTAGTTTGTATGCACTTGTGTTTCCCTTGGTGATTGGTTGTGAGTGCGTTGTCCATTAGAAAAGTGGCTTTTGATAGGGGCCAGAGCCCAAAGTGGTAAACTGGGTAACCTTCAGAAGTGAGTTAATCAAGTGATAATTAAATTAATGTACTTAGATGATTAGGATGCAGTTCACATTAATCAAAATAATTTAATCCTCGCTCATAGACACAAGGGCTTGTTTAGACTTGGGATGAGTGAGAAGGCCTGGAATGGCAAGATCAACTATCTTGTTCTTGCGAGAGGTAGTTGATTCTGCATGAGTGAGTATGAGAGCTACGATTCGGTTGAGGCCACCAGGATTATTGTGCTGGAGCCTATGAAGGATGCCCAGAGGAGATCTCATGACTACTATGCAATGACACTATATCTAGGACAATTGTTGTTAATTGTTTTATATGTATGGTTCTGTGAACATACTTGATCTATTTTATGTCTGGAAGCATTGTGACCTATGTCAGTGATGTGAATGTTGTATTTGAGTTGTACTAAAATTATACTTACTGATGGCATTTATTTGGTGATGTCAGTTTGAGTCAGTATGAGTCTGCCTTTGGTTAGTGGTTGTAGATCTTTGTCCTTGTTACTTTGTTACTATCTCCTAGCATGGGGGGTGGGCCTTCGGGTACCACATTGGTTGGGTGGAACATGCACCAAAACTGTTGGGTCCCCATCTATCTTCAGTACTTGGTGGCGAGACATCCAGATGGATAGCTCGTAGTTCTTATTGTAATTTTTTGCATTGTAATATTTCAGTTTGTATATGATTCTTTATCCCTCTTTTGTTATGAGGTAGAGTTATGTAATTGTGATATATTTGTACTAGTGTCTGATTTTTGGAATGAGTGATGTAACTATTGATTTAAGATAATGTTTATGAGATTGTATCTTGGTTGATTATCTTATTATGTTATGTGGTATTCTTATGATGTATGATGTTTATTTCATAAAGATCATAAGGCTATGGTTATATGTAATATGTATGTGTGGGTTAAAGTAATCCTAATCTTGTAGCCTTAGAGGTTGTTGTTAATTAGTAAGTAAATGTGTATGTTAAATGCACTTTATAAAAAAAAAAAAATTGGTTCGCTTAAGTTGTTAATTACAACTTCCTTTAGGGTTGCAAGGCAGAGCATTACACATCTTGTAGCATATTTTTTTGTAGGTACCCATGTCATCATCTAATTAGTTAAATAAATCTTATTTATTTCACTAATTTCATTCATAATCCCTCAATTCTTCTAATGTTAATTAAATAATTTATATTATTTAATTAATTAAATCATTTCTATTTGTAATCCCTCCATTCTTCTAATGTTAATTAAATAATTTATATTATTTAATTAATGAAATCATAAATCCAACATTAATTGAATAAATCAAATATTTAGATAATTAATAAAATCTTAAAATATTTTCTTGTCGTCTTTCTAAAATTTAAACTCATGTGTATCTAATTTATTTCTGTAATTAGATAATTCATCAATTATCCTTGTATTTTTCATGGTTTATTTCCTTTAAAAGAGAAAATCAAAATCTTTCTATTTTCTTAGAATCTTATCCCATCTCGTTGTATTTCCTCTTTTTTTTTAAAATAAATCTTATTAAATATTCTTCTCTGTCCACATCAAAATTCTACACATACGACCTCTCACAAGCCATTTGGGAATCAAATTCTTCTAGTAACATTACTCTATCAAATTCATTCTACAAATTTTCATCATCATCCATCCTTCTTCTGTTAGAAACCCTAGATCAGGACATGCAAACCTAAACACCTTCCACAGAAAGAAAACATAAAAAAGCAGAGCTTTGCATGTCAATGTGCAAAAAGATATATTCAGGAATTCAATGTTACAATGAGATGATTTGCTTTATAAAAGCAAAGTATGCAACCCTAATGTTGACCTAAAATTAGCTCAACCTAAGTAAAGTTATGCAAGTGTAATTAAATATTAATTACACTAACACCCCCCCATAAGTGCAACTTAGGGAGACTAGATAAGCATGCACCTAAAACTAAGATGAATGCAAGAAAGCATGAATGGGTCCCGGCAACAAGGCCTGATCAGGTACCCATGTACAAATGCAATAATGAGGTAGAGAAGGAAAACCAAGTGGGACAACCCCCCCTACAATGAGATGACTGCTGCAAAGAAGCACTGGAAGAACACTGTGGAGTAACACTGGAACCACAATCCGGCAAGCAAGGAAAGATACTTCTGTCTACAAGAAACCATATCGGAATCATAATAATGTGACAGCAGACCCGATGCCATGGAACACTCGAACACTCCAAACTGGAACAACCCTGGAATCCATAAAGCAACAGTAGATGGTATGATGATGACAGAATCTGGAAGCTGTGAATCTCGATGCCGATGCCAAAACTAAGACTAAACTCTTCCATGGGAAAAAGTACCATACAGACTCGGAACAATAACCACAAATTTAGTGGCCCTCAAACTGAGATGGATCCGATGCGGATCACTAACCATAGGCTCTCAATCTAAAGTGTGAACCAAAAAGAATCTGATATGTGTCAAGCTAAGACAAAAATGGCCAAAAGAAACTAAGAGACCAGATTACAACCCATGCGAGTTGCCATCAAAACACGATGAAGATTATTATGCAAGAAACCCCCCCAAAGGAACTTTATAATAGTTCATTTATTACAATCCCCAATGACTGCAAAAGGAGAGAATGCCTAACATGCATAAATAGAAAATTAAAATAGACCTCAGATTTGTGTAGAGGACTAAACCAGCTTTCCAACGCCGCAAGAATGGCGAAAAAAGGATCACCGAGTCAAAAGATATGCCCTCCGGAGTGAAAACAACAACATCTGAGTTCAAGGACCTGCAAAACAAATCTGGAGTAGAATCTAGAAAAACTGAAACATTGAATAGATTGGCGTCGGAATCAGCTTTCCAACAATATCTCGTTTGCAAAAAACAGACACCGTACGCAAAAGTTATACCCGATTTCGTGAAAGTGCTCTAGAAAGGCCAATAAGGCCTGCAGGCAGCCCAGGGGGCTAAAAAAATCTCGGCCCCTGGTCCTGCATGCGACCAGGGGCTGGCGGACAGGGGCCTGGGGCGGAGCCCCTTGTCCCCCATACGACCGTTGCTGCAAAAAACAAGCCCTCAGGGGTTGGCGTGTAGCCCCCGGTCTTCCATATGACTGGGGCGGAGCTGCAGAGGGCCCCGGGGGCTGGGCGGACTCGGCGGCGGATGGAGGGGGAGCCACCGGCGGCGGCGGCGAGCTGGTGGCCGCCTGGTGGCCGCTCGGTGGCGGAAACCTTCAACACTGTGAGCACCGGCGGGCTTCCCAAAAAATGCATATTTTGAATTTTTTTTCGAAAACCGCGCCTCGTGAAGCGTGCTGGGGAGGCCGTACGGCTTCCCTGGCAAAATTTTTTTGCCTTCCGGATCAACTTCGCCAAAATCGACGAAACGAAAGGTGATCTTAAGGTTTTTGGCCACTGCGAACACAATGGTGACCTCCGTTTCTGCTCAAAATGCTTCAAAAAAACGGCGACCTCCAGAGCTTGCAAAAAAATACCAAAACTGAAACCCTCATACATCTGGCAAACAATGGCCAAAATCTGCAAAATGAAAGTCAAACCTGACTTTTTCCAGCGCTCTGAATTCAATGGTGAAGCCCGATCTGATCCAAAATGCTGCATAAATGAGCTCAAGGCAAAAAATCCTCGAGGAACCCCGAACGAAATCTGCAATGGTTTTCTCCAAAATTGAGAAGGGGCTGCATGTCAAGGCTCTGATACCATGTTAGAAACCCTAGATCAGACATGCAAACCTAAACACCTTCCACAAAGAGAAAACATAAAAAAGCAGAGCTTTGCATGTCAATGTGCAAAAAGATATATTCAGGAATTCAATGTTACAATGAGATGATTTGCTTTATAAAAGCAAAGTATGCAACCCTAATGTTGACCTAAAATTAGCTCAACCTAAGTAAAGTCATGCAAGTGTAATTAAATATTAATTACACTAACATCGCCATCCCTATCTTATTGTTACAATATAATAGTGAGCAATTAACATTCTCTCAATACTCAAATCCTTTGATTCTTGCATTCTTATGCAAGATTGAGAAGAACAATGGATTGAATCCCCAATAACATGCATGCTTTTTTAGATTAGATTATTCATCTTGCATATGTATATGTTTTGTAGGTAACTACATTGAGGATGAGGAAAATCTGAATCTTAAACTAATAAGATTTCAGATGTAATATTTTTTCCCTATCTACACTATCATATCATGGTGCACTTTTTGGTAAACATAGGGGCATATCTTGATTTTTCTATGTGATATTGTCTTCTTTATTTTCACATGTAGTACCTACCAAGATCCTCATAGTCTCATGTTATGCTGGGGCATCCTTTGTGCTTGTGGATATATCAACAATAGGCTTGACCAAAGCCCTTGCAACTTTGGGGTGTTGGGATAACCTTCTTGTTTGCTATGTTAGCCCTATGAATTTGACACTAATCAGCCTTAGTTCTTCATACCCTAGCATATTGTGTCCTATGCTACAGTAAAATTTAGTACTCCTAATATGATGGAATGATATTAGATTTGCATTTCATTTCATTCACCCACTGCATTGCATTTATCCTGATCCATTTTCCCCAACCTCTGATCATTGATTATTGGTTGTGCAAATTTTATTCCCCTGACTTATTCTTCCTATCTTGGTCTCTACAATTTTTGATAGCTGCACAATCTCACCCATCATTATTCATTCACTTTGCATTGAATTGTCATATTGATTTGTTTCTTAGGTTGCATTATCAATTTCATTGTCCATTCAATTATCCTTTAGGTTCATTATCTACTACACTATCAATTTCACTATCCATATCATTACCATTTGTGTGTATTGAAATAAATGAATCTATGCATTAGAATTACTATTCCATCACAACACATCAATAGAGTTGTTCCATTCTAAAAAAAAAAACCATAAAACAGTATATCTAAACTACTTGAAAACATAAATGTTTTCACTAAAACTAATCTCTATTGCTCTCCTATCGTTCAAGACTTTGTGCTTATATTCAAAATTCTCTTAGTAAAAGAATGTGCACAAAGAGCTATGATGAATGGATATTCAAAATGGAATACAAATATTCTAAATGAGAATGCAAGCAAGCTAGATGCTCAAATTAAAATATAAAGAAAATATAATGGTAGTATATGCAAAATGTAGAGATGCAAAATTTGTGTAGGGGCCAAAATGAGAAGAGAGTCCTATTTAAATAGGCATATTTAGGGTGAATGAAAGTTGTGGAAGGAGTGTGGGATGAAATATTGGCTTAGAGGAAATATATTGAAATGGATAAATCCATGTATGTGGTAAATGAATATTTAATGAATATGTGCGATAGTTAAATAAATATGCAAATGCATGAAATGTGTAAATGCATCAATGTATGAATATTTTATGATGGATAAATTATTATCAAAATGGATTTAATGAAATGATTATGGACATGGGATTTATGAGTATAATATTTTAATGGTAATGCATGAAATATGAATATGAGATGAATGGATAAATTGATAGATAATTAAATGATTTACTAGAATATGCAAGTGATATTTTAGTGATTAATATATAAATGATAAAGGATAGATGATTAAATAATTTTATGAATAATTCATATAGATTCTTGTAAATGCTTATAATATGAATGAATGGTTATAGAGATATGATTACATGGATAATTGAATAAAATATGCAATTATTTGAAAATGATTACGAGGATATTTTTATCTGTTTACACAATTTCATTAGATTGCATATCTATTTCATTCCATCACATTATACATTTCATGATCATTGCATTAGGTGTCATTATCATTATAATTTTAAGCTTTTTAGATTAATATGGATCTTATAGTGTAAACATCTTAACTCAATTTCATTTTAATACATTTATATTATCATTATCATTTAAGTTGTTTAAATTAATATTTGTTATTCTAAGCATCTTAATCAATTGCATTAGATTCATCTTGTTACATTAAATTCATATCCTAGTGCACCTTTAACATCATACATATCATACATTTGTAATTAAACATTAACATGTCATCCATAATAAACACATAATACATAAACACATGTCATAATCCCATATGCATACATCATAAATCACAAATCATAGTGCAACATGCATCACAAACTATTAGTATCATATCCATATCATAAATCATAAATCATAAACCATAAATCATCACATCCTGCATCACAAAGTGTTAGACATAATACATCTCATACATATCATACAATATCATCAATATCATCAATATCATGCATTCCATCATGTACATTCATCATAATCACAATCATGCTCATATGCATAATAAATATCAAAATATCCCATAGGAATCATATATGGATTGTCATCAATGTCCATCATGTCATATATATATATCAAAAAGAAAAGCCCATAATAGTGTCCATCACATAGTCCATGATAAATAGTCCATAAGGTCCATAATAATATCTAGAGTCCATATAGTGTTCATCAGAAATTAAAATACATATGCAAAGAAGTCATAATATACATATGGATACATTTGACACATCGTGGTGTCCCGAATCAATAAATAAAAAAAGAATAAATAAATCTACTGAATAATCTGTTAAAAAAAATGTGCCATCTTTGCATATTTGTAAACTATTCACTAGGGCACCTGTCAAATCTAGGACTCTAAACCTATCCTCCTATCCCCCTAACCACTACTCCCTACACTTGATCGCTAGGGAGAGTATGGCTTGGGTTCTCGATCGTGAGCAAGTGTCTCTCTATAGTTTTTGTACCCCATGGTATGTGATGGTCTGGAGTCGGAGGTTCTTAGCCTCTGCGATACTACTCGTATGTCTGGAGGAACACCCCATGTTGGATCTAGAATGAACCAAAAATATGCACCCATATAGTATCACTCCTCTATCCTCACATCTATCTCCCTTGATACCTGTGCTCAAATATACTCCCTCTCCATCATATACCGATCTCACTACCCCTATAGCCTCCTCCACTCTAACTCCTAGGCATCTTGTGTTAATTTCATCAATGCCAACTGCACCTCTTCTTGTGCCACCCACCTAACCATCTCATCCCTCTCTACCTATAGGATTTCCACTTGTGTCTGTGCCTACTTTACCCTCTCCTCTATTAGTTTCCCATCCCCGACTACATCCTATATGAACTCTTACCTCATCATGACCTCATCTCTCTTTCTCTGCATGCCTTCCACCTACTTTTTAGCCTTCTTTTCTATGGCCTATGCCTCATCCGTCTTCCCTTGTGTAGTCCCCAATAAGGCCTACATCTAATCCCTCCCCTCTTGTAGTGTTTGTACTTGTCCTCCTAGCTACCTTGTCATCCCCATCACCTCACAATCCATCTCTAGAAGCATGAAATCTGCTGTAACCTATAATCTGTCAACCTCGTCTTGTAGATTCTCTCTCTCTTCCTTTGACTTCCATAACCTCTCCTACAAGATACAAAAGAGATCATGTGCTCCTACTAATCTAATTGTAGGTTCCTCTATCAGTGGCCCCTAATAAACTACCATCACCCTCTCGTCTGCCACCAGTGCATGCACCTCCATCTCTTCCCTCCCCTCCTCTTGTACTACCTCCTCCTCTCCAAACCCCAACAATGGGATGATCAAATCTGGTATGATTATCCTAACAATCCATCTCTCTTCCCACCATGAGACATACCTGTCACTCACACCCACATCATCAAAGCCTCCTCTCATTCCCACTACTATCAATAGTAAATTCTCCCACTCCTTTTAGGCATACTTTTTTGGGATAGCATACACCAATATTGCTACTACCTCTTGAGTAATCTATTGAAATATTTGCTCCCCTACTAGGATATGCTATCATATACCATACTATTGAGTCACTCAATATGGTCTACATAGCTCAACAATCAAGGGATCTCTTTTTATAAAATATTACCATGAAAACCTATAGGCCTTATAAAACCTATCTTGTGCTCTCTAGGACTGAAATCGATGATCAATATAGGGCCAACATAAATTTGTATACTCTCTACAATCATCAAATAGCCACCACCAGTACTCTAGGCTCGACACCTATCTATAGTGTAGCATCCATTCATGCTCTCTCCTCTACCAATTCCCCACTAGGAGGGAGTCATCTATATACCCTACTTTGAGGATGTCTAAATGGGTGGTCCTGATGTTCTCCCATGCCCAAACCTATAAGAGGCTGACATGGGTCATGCTCAACACCTCCCTATATACATCATCTCTTCGCTCCATGATATTCCTAACAACCTCAATCATCTTGAGGTTGAAGAACCTCCTGGTCTTCTCAGGGAGGAGGATCTAAATAATCTTAATCCACATGACAAAAATGGTAGAGGTGCAACAAATCCAATGCATACATCAATATCCAACTCCTTCCCCTAGTAGGGAAGGTTGGTGGTATCAAAAACAACACACATGATCCTCTCTAATGATTGACTCGCTATTGCGCTCACTAGTTGCCCCCTGATTAGTAGTTTAAGGATCCTCTAAACATCCTCTAGTGTCACGATCATCTTCCTTGTGGGGAGGTGGAAGGTAAAGGTCATGGAGCTCCATCTCTCCATAAGGTTTGTCAGTAGTGGTCTATGCGCTCTAATAGTTGGATGTCCTAGCAGATGAAGTAGACCTCTGTATTGCATGACCTCATGGTCCTCTAGTGTCATTTCCTCTTGGGTAACCTCCAACATGGTCGAGTGTCTATCTAGTCTGAAAGGTCTCTATGCTCTACATCCATACCAACTATTTGTCAATCTTTTCCTTGCATTTATCTTCTACCCTTTATTTTTCCCTCTACCCCGATTTGGAAAATTCACCTCTAAGTAATGTGAATTAACCTATTCCCTTTTTCATGCGCATTCACCTATCGAGTGTATGCATTCTCCCCTATGTATTTCTCTCAATGGTTTTTCCTATTATACAAGCATGTATGCCTCTTTCTTACCTTGGGCATGAATTCACCCTTTTGTCCCTCAGGAAAACTCATGTCCAACCCTTTGCCCCATAGGAAAATATGAATTCACATCTATGCATCCTTTGACCCTATTGGTGATTTCATCTTTTCCATTTTTCCCAAGGGACAATTTTTAAAATGCCCCTCCATCACACATTTGCCTCTACATGGTAGCACATTATCCCTTTTTTTTGTGTTAGGAAATTTCACAATCACTTATTCCCCTAATCTTTCACCTCTATGTTGTCAAGTTTTCCCATACTTGGAAGGGGTGATTTCATAATCTTCTCTCCCTACACTTTTTCACCTCTGTGATCATGCATCCACTCGTTCCCTTCCACACATTCACATGTTCATTGGAAGGATGAATTCAATTCGACTGAAGGGAAAACCCGCCCTCTCATGGAGAGTTTGTCTTACCTAATATACCATCCCAAAAATTGAACATGTGTGAAATAAAAATTAAATCACAAAGCTAAGGTTTTAAACCTACCTATCAGGTTGGTGCTCATAGGTGATAGAAATCCCACATGATGTTGGCTCTGTGGATGATCTCTTCATCATGTGCCATCTCGCTCACTCCCTTAATTTCCTCTAGCTCTCTTTTCCAATTGCTTGATGACACATGTGTAGAGTAAATGAAAGGTACATAATAATTTTTGAAATTTTCTATTTATAGGTATTTAAATTTTTGAAAATTCTACATTTGAGAGATTAAAGTGTTGAGAATCCTTTATGGACACAAAAATATCATGTAAAATATTTAAAAAAAAATCTCATGTCTAGTCAATTAAATCTTAAACCCATGTCCTCTTCTTGTTAAACCCATATGTTGTATCCAAGCTTTGTTCTTTCCAATATGATGTAGACACATAAACTTAAGCCTTATCTAATTTAATCACTAGTCTATAATATAAAATGTATCAATTACCCATTTCTTATGCAATCTCCTTAATATGATAAAAGACACCTATAGAGCTTGACACATGGAAGCTATCTAGCGATAAAATTGATGATTATCTTACATGGATAGAGGTAGATAAACAAAAAAATATGTAATAAAAGTAAATTAAAATCTATTTTCATTCAATAACTTAATAGATTACTTTAGTAATATTTATAAAACAATGATCTTACTTTTCCATGTCCAAGAACTATCTATAAATGTTTCATGATGTCATGGTGGACCACACAGTGATATACATGATCTGAGTGATCCATTGTTTATCTTCATGTAGTCAATTGTCAAAGTAATTGATGTTTCATTGTTCCCATTTAGATCATGATCCTAGAGATAATCCATTTGCATTAAAATAACAAACTATTTTTTTTATAAGAGTTAATTGTTGCAAATCTAATGTATCTAAATCCTAGAAGAACAAAGTTAGGCTTGAGGTTCTTTTCTAAATTTCAAATATCTTTGTTAGAGAGATTAGGAGTTCACTGAACTGGTTATTAGTATAGTGAAATCATGAATGTGGAGGAGCTTATTGGTAACTAACAACATGTTATATTGTCTTGTAATAATAATGATTACAATCTACTTGTAGTAATTGATCTTACCACCTCTTGAGCTTAGGGGATTCTATTTAAGCTATATGGTTGTCTTTTCATGAGTGTTGCGAAAATAATAATGTTAATGTATCTTATATTATTTTTAATATTTGAAGGCACCACAATAGCTCATTGTGTGTAACTATCATTCTACTCTACTAATAATATACATATTATATATTATCTAAATCAGCATATCTCACTATCGATAGCGATATAGAATAAATAATTGCCTGCTTTCTATAGATGAATAAGAAATTTCTTATATTTTAGGCCGAAAGGCTTTAGTGAGATGGGAGTAGGGTCAATTTGTATGAGTTGGAATCCATTGTCAATTACGAGTGGAGCATTAAAGAGCTAAAAGGAAGTGAAAAAAAAGAAAGGAATAAAGAACTAAGAATTGGATCCCAGGTCAATCCTTTTCTTGCTCTATAAATACACAGACGGGTCTCACCTCGCTGCATCCATACACACAGAAGGTGCATTTTGGGAGGACGGATACTTGTCATAATATTGCCGAGTAAGAGATATTAGGGGTATATTGCTTTCATGAAATGATTTTTTTTATTTAGTAGGAAACTTCTGAATGTTGTTTTCCTACTCATGGTGATGCAGAAGTTCGAAAGCAATCATGGATAGCGAAAACTCTAGTAATAGTGGTCAAATGCAAAAGGTTCTCATCAAATGCGTAAAGTTTAACCTGTATCTTACTGCGGATAAGAATAGTAATGAAGTTATTTTGTCTTATAGAGATGACCACGATAAATCATAGGTAAGCATCTGTCTCGATTAACGGTGTGCCGATCGGTTTCAATTTTGATATTAATTTAACGAAATGTAGGTGAAATGATTAGACACTTTTTCTTGCCTTGCAGCAATTGTTTAAACAGAAATATGGAAATTCATGCAGTTTCCAAAATATTGGGAAAGTTGGTTTCATGACTTCGAGAACGATGAGCGGTGAGATTTCATTCTAGAGATTTTTTGGGCTTTAGGAGAATTTACCATTATCAATTCACCGTTCGAAAATTCATCTCAAAGAAAATTCATAGCCACTGTCGAAAATTCATTGCATTAAAAGTTTGAGATTAACTTTTCGTGGCAATGAATTGCTGGTGGTAAATTTTCTTTGAGGTGAAACGATGATGAATTTTTTCATGATGAATTACTGGTGTTGAATTTTCCTGATGCTCTTTATTCTGATATTATTATATGCATGTGTTGTATGACACTTTCATGTTTTTTCTGTAGATGATAACAAGTCAGGCTGATCAGGCTCTATGGGATGTCGTGGACATCCCGCATACGAAATCCTCAATGATTTTTAGTGGAGAAACTGCTATGAAAGCCGTAAGAGTGGACTACTCAAGTGTTAAACTCATTGATTATAATCTCAATGATGAAGAGTCCTTCACGTTCCAAATAATAGGCATCTAAGCTATAAATAATAATAGCTTATGAAAGTAGTATTATTACTCTATATAGTTACTAAGTTGGTCTAAATAAAGCAAAAGGTTTTTTTTAATTGTGTGTATTTACTATTGAGTAAGTACACACAATTTTTTTCCTTTTGGTATTTTATGTAATCTGAATTTAATGATATTTTGATTTTGTTCTACAACATTTGATAGAATTTGTATTATATATAGTTTGTAGGAATTTTGTTAATCTTTTATTTGTGGAACTAAATTTTAATGTATCAATTATAATACATTGAATTTCTCCTAAGATAATAAGAAGGAAATTTTAGAAGTAAAATTTGTGATATGATGATATACTATTTTTCAATGGCAACATATATATTTGGTAAAACAATAATGAAGATTATATTTTAAGAAATATTTACTTTACAAGAACTTCAAACGATTAAATTTAAGTTTTTTTATGCCACTAATTTTTTTTACAATAATGAAATTTGGATTCATTCCAATACAGTATAAAGGAAAATAATTTCTTTACTTAATAAAAGTATTAATTAAATTTAATAATTTGAGGTTGAGTTCATGACTCAACAAAAAGATAATTATTGTTAGTTTGATCCAAACATTTGTATTAAAGAGTGGTGAACCCTATCATAAAATTGAAGGCTTTTTAAGATAATTTTAAATTTGATACATTTTTCCAAGTAAAATCAATACATAGTCAAACAAGACTAAAAATTATTTATGTAGAATTAATGTGTATGTGTGTGGGTATGTGATGAAATGGGGGTTTGATGGATTTGAATAAACTATGTGGTTGAATTAAATCCCACTAGGTGAGTCAACATGCCCTTAACTAAATCTAGAAATGTCCTAAGGATGAAATGCAATGATCTAATTAGGCTAATAGTGCAACTTACTATTTTAATGCAAATATAGAAGACACAAAAATTCATAGACAAATTCAGACAACTGAAATGAGTAGATCAAGAAACTATGCACAAGTGGTTCAAATCTAGGGTTAAAAATGGAAGACACAAGCACCTAAAGCTTGAGTCTCCTTGTAGTTCTTTTGTAGATCTATCTTCATAGTATTCTAATGTTATACTAGGGCTTCCTATTTTCACTTGTAGGTCTATCGAGTCACTATTGAAAAATGTTGTAGGTGAGTTTTCATGAGTTTACAAGATGTATAATCTCAATTGCAACAATGGAAAATAAGTCTTCAAACTTCCTTCAGTATCCTTTAGATCTGAAACCTACACATTCACAAAGAGAAGAGATGTTGTGCCATTTAGGAGCTTGCTTTGGTCAAAATCCATGTTAGTGTTTCCAATTCCACAGTTAAAATTTCAATAATAGGAAAGATAAATGATAGTAAGGAATGATGAAATCAAAAATTGTTGCAACTCACCACCCTTCAATAGTTTCCTTTAACGACTTAAGTCATGCACATCACCTCAATGTCTTGGATCTTGCTTGCTTGATCTTTCTTGAATGATTGGATTGCTTGGACACCTACAAAGAGTTAGAATTCACAAAAATATAACATGAAAATGCATTAACTCACATAATATTTGATATGATGTTAGAATATTGAATTATTGTAATAAAGTTTTCAAATTCTACTCTTGAATTCTCTTGATTCTCTTAATCATAAGTTCATCAGTATTTCTCTAGTTGATTTTTAAATGATGTAATAACTAGGTATTTATAGGCATTCATTTAATTTCCCCAAAATTATATCATAGTTGCTAACTTTAGACAATTGAATTGCAAATATCAAATTACCAACACCAAGATCTTTGAATTTGGAGTCAAAATAGGGGGACACTCATGCCCAGTGTGTGAGTGGCCTTTCCCTATTTTTTAAGATTTTAAGTGTCACGGGCAAGGTCTTAGATAAATGCAATTGTTTCACACTTGAAATTCACTAGTAATTGTTAAAAATGGGCCATAAAATACATAATTTAGGAAATTAATTACTCAATTAAGGCCAATAATTTAAGGGGGACAAAACATAAGGTAAAATTTTCAAGGTTGACAATTTATGATGGCAAAATTTTCTCCCACTTTAGTGAGAGTATGAACTTATGATCAACCTCAAACTAATTAAAATATATGCCAAGAGGGATCTAAATGTACAAATTTTGAATAGATAGGATGGCTAAGGATCTAGGGAGGTGATCAATCATCGTGGATCCAAGATCCCATGGAAAACCAACAAAGGACAAAGGAACACACATATATATAAAGTGAAAAAAGACAATATACAAAAACATAGAATGAATTGTAAAAAGGAGGGTATGGGTAATCCCTGGCTATCAAGTTGTGTTATACCAGGATCCACACCAAAAGGAATTCATGACTGACATAGTTGAAAATTTTGATATTTTCTAGGTGAATCACAAATAAGAACGCACACGGGCTAGTGAATTCCAATATTCACTAGGTGAGCCCCTAGGAAAAAAATGAGAAACACACTAGGTCTATTGAAGTTTGATATTTGCTAGATGTGTACCCATGACAAGATGGGAAAATGAGAAACACCCTAGTTCTAGTGAAGTCATTTATTCACTAGGTGTGCACCCATGTCAACCATAACAAGAGTTATAATCCCTAATAATATTTATAAGGTGTCACAAAATGATCAAAATTTTATGCCAATACAACATTAAGTTCAATGTCTATGAACAAAGTCAAGTAAATATACTAGTTTCAACACACCACTAAGTCCAATACCTATGAACAAATTGAAAAGAATAATGCCAATGTATTCCACCACTTTAAAGAAATCACAAAACACCATGTTATGAGAAATTACTTTAAAGAAGAAAAATGATAAATCCCACACAATAAAAGGTCATAAGAGTTTATGTGGAAAGACCTATTCCAATGACATGCTTCTTAATAAAGCTACATCATGATGAGGAGTTTCTCCTATATGCAATGTGATAAACATCATTGAATCTAAACACGTAAGGGATCCACATATCAGGGGGTCAATATACGTCTTTTCTATAGTGATATAATAGAGATCACCACTGACATTATTCCCCAAATAATCATGGAACAACAAAAATAATGGAGATATGACACATAGAGAGAGAAGAAAAATAGACTTTTGGTTCAACATGGAAGAGACCTAAATGTCTCAATGCCTTGCATCATACCCAAAAGGAAAAAATTAAGACAAAAAGAAAAAAGTTGATGGAATATAGAAGAATAGAGATACGAATAGAGGAATTTTATGATATTTTCATTCTCTTTATATTCTTGTGTCAATAGAGAAACAAGGGTCATCCAAAGAAAACTCAAAAAAAAAAAAAACATGCCAAGAAACACAACATGGGGGATCACATCACATACAAGTAAACACAAAGAGCACATAAAATAAACACAAAGGAGTACCACAAGTGATCTAGCATACAATAGGTTGTCTACATCCTAATATTACTCATCATATATAGAAGGATGACAACTAGCCAAAGCGAATACAACAGGTGTTGTACTAAAATCATCACTAGGTTTAACACATGGTGGGTCACTCTCATTAGGATGATCATCATGGCTGCCCCAATATATATTGTAAAAAATATACCCCATTACATTTTCACACTTTTTTGGGCCCTCCTTATTGAAATTGGGCTTCTTTATGCCTTATTTGGTCCTATTTTGCATCCACGAGCCTTATTTAATGTATTTCTCAAAGGATAATCCTGACACTTAAATAATGGCCTATTATAATTCATGATTTTTGGTTGTGTGTTCTAGATCTAGTGATTTGGGACTCATACACCACCTTGGGTGTATGGATCCCACCTAGGTTTCAGGGCCTGATCCTAAATATTGCATTGAAAATATTTCTTAAAATTTGTGTCCTAAGCTTAGGCTACTAGGAGTCATACATCTTAATTGGCATATAAATCCCACATTATCTTGGACCTATTTTGAAATTAATTCTTGGTGGGATTTTAATCTCCTAGATCTGATGTTGGCTTGTAGTGTTGTAATTTCAAGAACTTTGGCATAAACAAATATAAATACAAGTTTATTTCACATATTTTCTCTTAAGAAGATCTAAGCTTTCAATAATTCAAAAATTCTAGCAATTCAAGAGTATTAAAGAGCATTCGAGTGTTTATTATCAAGTATTTTGGAGAAACATTAAATATTCAAGCATTTGTGATGTATGTTTCATGATTCAAGCAAGCATTAAGAAAAATTATTAAGCAATTAATCAAGAGTTTTCCATTGGACCCATTTCAAATAAGTTTGCAGCCGTTAATTCAAGGGTTTGGTGAGTTGCAATAGTTCATATTGTTCATTCATCATTCCTTCATTGTATTTTATTTCATTTCAAGGTTTGATTACCAAAACATCGTTTCACCAAGGCAAACCCCTATCCACTAACAAATCAACATTTTTCCTCTTCATGTGTAATTGCAGATCTAGGTTTTTTAGATACTTGAAGATCCTTTAAAGAGAAAGTTGCAAGATTGAAGAAATTTGTAAAAATTATCAAGAAGTGGTCATCTTCATGGAAACTCAACTACAACTCATAATTCAGACTTTCAGGATCAAAGATCAGACAAAATGAAAATTACAAAAAATAACTCGAGGCTACAAAAAAATTCGTCAAACCCTAATATGGGGAATAAATCACCACCTTGGGTGTATAAGACCCACTATACCACTTTTTAGTAGTTTTCTATAGATCCTAATTTCCTAGTAACAAATTCTAGATTCAATATAGAAACCCTAACTAGGCCTAAATCACTCAATCTAGCATATGAGTCATTATGCACATTAAGTTGAAATTCTTTTAGAGCTTTTAGGTCTTCCTTAGTCATCATAATCATCTAGGTGCTTCTCTATCCATCCTCATTTTATTATTCTAACTTTAAGTTTTATTTTCTAGGTCATATAATTAGATTTCCATATTACTTTCGTTTCTTTCTTTCTAAGCATTTCCTTAGTGGTGAACCCCGTTTTTAATTACACCTAAGGAAATCCCCTCAATTATTCCCTTCCTTAATTGATTCACTTAGTTGAGAGATCTTGGTTTCCTAATTAAATAAGAGTAAAATGCGTCCTCCTAGTTCCATCTCCTAAAAGGTGGAACCCTATTTCCTTGTGTTCATTTCGCTGAACCGGATCTTTGAACAATTGCATTTCTGATTTGTAGAGAATCATAGTCCTAGATCTAGATAATCTTTTCATTAGATCTTGCATTATTTAAATTTAATTTAGGGCTTCTAAATATTGCATTAGTGAAAGTGCATATAGGTTGCATTTTTGCATCTTAGAATGTATACACCTAAAAATTGTTTGGATAATATAATTAATTAAATACAACTTATTTGATTAGTTGCCCTTAAATTCCTCTACTATTGAATAAATAGAAATATTTATTTGAATTTATCCTTTCTTAATTAAATAAGCAAAATTCAATAGTTTGTATTATCTAATTATCTAATCATATTTCCAATAAATTAAATAAAGATCTCCTAAATTTTTTATTTGATAATCATATCCCTTTTTATTAAATAAGAAAATGTCATATATTTGTTTCATTAAATTAAATATCTTATTTTTCCTAAATTTGAATAAATCAAAAAATTCAAATAAAGGAAATTTCCTCTATTCACTCACCAATAAAATTAGACATCTTATATCTAATTAATTCAACTGGAATTCACAAGAAATCCTTGGAGAAAAATTGAAGACAAATAGGAAATCAATCTCTCAATCTCCTTCCTTTGATCTTTCCTATCATTTGGCATGATGTTTTTATGGGAATGAACAATCCCCATGATTAGCTCAAGCTTCGTCATCCTTCACCGTTCGATCATCAAGATCAAATCAAGACCTTTGCTGTGTTGCTTCTTCACAAATATGCTACGTGGAATCTATAAATACAACCATTGTCTAAAGTAAATGGATTCCCAAGTTTATGCAATCTTACTCTGTAGAAATAGTATTAGAGCAATAAAGAAATTAGCATTCAACAATTAGCATATTACATCGTTTTAGAATAGAATTATAATCATGGTTTCTTATTTAGCTACATTTGGTTTTTTGTAGCTTCATCTATTAAGTTTCATGTCCATTTGTGTTACAGTAGCATCATATCATTTAGCAATGATCATATAGGATTAGTTTCCTGCATTCTGACAACATCTCATTCTCTAGATTGTCATTTTAATAGTCATAGTGCTTGTCCTATCTGAGAGCCATAGTGACTTAATAAATATTTGGAGATAGAGAGCAATGTGATGCTTTCAATGGATTTATGGCCTTTAATAGCTTAATTGTTGATTAAATATTGATATAATGTTGTATTAAGAAGTGTTTCTAGCTATTTTAAGTGTGGAATAAGTAAATAATAAAACAACTAGAAACACTTCTTAATACAACATTATATCAATATTTAATCAACAGTTAAGCTATTAAAGGCCATAAATCCATTAAAAGCATCACATTACTCTCTATCTCCAAAGATTTAAATCACTATGGCTCTTAGATCGGGTAAGCACTGTGACTGTTAAAATGACAATATAGAGAACCAGATGTTGTCAAAATGTAGGAAACTAATCCTATATGATAATTATGATGCTACTATAACACAAATGGACCTGAAACTTAATAGATGAAGATACAAAAAACCAAATGAAGCTAACTAAGAAACCCTGATTATAATACTATTCTAAAATGATGTGATATGCTAATTGTTGAATGATAATTTCATTTTTTCTCTAGTACTATTTCTATAGAGTAAGATTGCATAAACTTGGGGATCCTTTTCTTGTAGAAAATGGTTGTATTTAAAGATTCCTCACAACACATTTGTGAAGAAGCAACACAACAAAGTTCTAGATTTGATCTTGAGGATTGAACGGTGAAGGATGAGGAAGCTTGAGCTGATCAGGGGGATTGTTCTTCCCCATAACAACATCATGCTTGATGATAGGAAAGATCTGAGGAAGCAGATTGAGAGATTGATTGTCAATTTGTCTCCAATTTGACTTGAAGGCTTTCCTATGAATTCTAGTTGAATTAATTAGATATAAAATATCTTATTTTATTAGTGAGTGAATAGAGGAAATTGCCTTTATGCCTTTATTTGAATTTTTGGATTTATGCAAATGTAGAAAAAAGAAGATATTTAATTAAATGGAACAAATATATGAAATTTTCTTATTTAATAAAAACGGATATAATAATTAAATAAAAACTTTAGGATATCTTTATTTAATTTAGAGGAAATATGATTAGATAATTAAATAATACAAACTATTGAATCTTGTTTATTTAATTAATATAGGATAAATGAATAAATATAGAAGAAATAATTGAGATGAAATAATATGATAGAAGAATTAAAAGTGAAATAAATAAATATTTATGTTTATTTAATAGTAGATTAATTTAAGGGTAAGTAATCAAGTAAGTCGAATTTAATTAATTTTATTATCCAAACCATTTTTAGGTGTATACATTTTTCCCCTCTTTGAATTGATGTACTTATACATTGCTTCAAAAAATAATTTGTTGTTGCTGCTAGTATTGACGAAAGAAATTTAGTATGCCCCAGACGTTGATTTTGCTGTGATAATGGTTATATGCCCCCTTGGGAGATAAATTGACGAATTTTTTATGTTTTTGGAATTTTTCAATATTTGGTAAATTTTTATGATTTTTCTTTTGATGATTTTATAATGATTTGATTATGAAATAATTTATCTCCTGATAAAAAGTTGTGAAAGTGCCCCTCTGAAGAAGTTGAATTAATCTCCTAGTAAAAAATTTAAATAAATCCCATAACAATCCCTCTTAATCTCTCTATAAAAAGTGAGAAAGGGGTGAGTTTGAATTCATTTGTGCAATTGAGTTTTTCAAATTTATGAGAGTTATTTTTAGCCATTTGGAGCAAGATGCCTATTCCTTACCACACTGATTGTTTCAAACACATATGTGGAAACAACAACCCAACTATGTATGGACCTCTGGTATGTTCCCTTTTACCTCCTCATTTTTTGAATTTTTTTTTATTTCCATGCTTTTATTCGGATTTTGAATTTTTTAATTGTTTTAGTGCATAGGCAAACCAATGTAGTGCATAGAATAGTTGTTATAGTGTATATACTAAATTAGCACCCGAGTGAGATGTATTAGCACGTTCATAGGATATTTTAGCACATTGAATTAATTAGCACCCAAATGAGGTTATGTAGCACGTCTATAAATTAGTTTAGCATATAGTTTAGTTTAGTGCCTATAACAAATTAATTAGTGCATAGGAATGACAAAATGGTGCATGGTATTTTTTAGCACTTTAACCTCCTGAAATATCACGTTGACCAAATGAAATAGTCCATAGAATTATTTAGCGCTTCGACTCTCTGATTTAGCACTTTGACCGCCTGAAATAGCGCATATATTATTTTAGTGCATCAACACATTGTTTTAGTGCATGAATACAAAAATGATGAATTTGTCAATTTTGTCCCTGATGTTGTTAATTTTTTATTGTGTCAGCCTTTGGTTTGATATATTTTGATGATTTTTGTAGAGTAAATAATGTGTATCCTCATGATAGTCCAGGTTTGATGATTGATTGTCAATAATTATCCTCATCATAGGCGAGGAATTTTTATTTTTTTTAATAAACCTCATGATACGCGAGGTTGATTAATTTTTAATTGACCTCACGATAGGTGAGGTACAATAATAAGATAATGATGACCTCATGATAGATCAGGTTTCTTGATTTTCCCTCATGAGATTTCATCAATGTCTCACCAAAGCTATTTAGATTTGATAGGCTAATTGATTTTTGTGAGCTTGGCATAGATTAATGACTTCAAACATTTCATGTTGATAGGAAGTATTGACGAACCTATAGGTTTGAGAGAGATTTATGAGGATATTTGATTTGATACCGTAGTTAGTGTAGCCTAAGATAGTTGTCATTGTGTGTTGTGGTTTGGCGTATCTCTTAGATATGCCCTGGATTAAGATAAATCAAAGTCTGTTGACAACTTTAGTAGAGAGATTTCATAATGAGCATAATACTTTCCACCTTCCTACTAGTGAGATGATCATCACTCCTGAGGACATATGGTGGATTTTGAGGATTCCAATTGTAGGTGAGCTTGTGTTATCTGATTTTGTTGAGCAGGGTGGGACTAATTCTCCTCGTAGAGTATTTCAAGATGATCATATTAGTGGTTATGAGATCTCATGGTGTGAGATGGTTGACATCTACACCACTCTATCTTTAGTACTTGCTTCATTTATTGGAGGGTTCCTTTGTCCTGATCGTAGGTCAAAGGGGCTCTCTATTGGTTGGGGTCTTTGTTTGAAGAGTATGATTGTTCATTAGATGAGATATGACTGGGGGATGTGTATCTTAGCGCATCTTTATCATGATTTTCATTCAGTTCTTTATCTTTGAGGTGACAGTTTATCACCGAGGGTTAGTTTACTATAGGTGTGGGTGTGGGAACACATTGTTGTTACATGTCTAGTCATGGTGAGACAATGACCATCCATGAGGTCATATATGCATATTTATACAAGTCGACTTACTCAACCTATTTTGGGTAAGTGAAAGCACTAGAGACGAGTGTTGGATGATGTTGAGGTCATCACATGGTGACCTTACCTCAACTATGAACGCTGGGATGATGATGAAATTCAACTGCCATATCTTTGTCAGTCAATGATATTGATTGGTCAGACTCAGTTTATGCTAGAGATATTTTTATTGAGGAGATTTCTTAGATAGTATGGTAGTGTTCAGTGCATGCCCTAGGGCATTGCTCATTATGGTCATCGGCAGATTGATTCAATAGATTAGGGAGCTTGCATATCCTATGATGTCATAGTTCAGGAGTTTCAGGCTTTACAACCTGTACAATGGGACATTCATCCAGACATAATCGACGTATCAGTCACTCCTGACTATTTAATTAATAGTAGAAAGGTGACTATAAAAATTGATTAAATAATTACTATTATTTAATGGTGACTATGAACATTAGAAATTATGTTGAAAATGGTACTCGCAAGCCTAGACTAGTTTTTAGTGTCTACACAAAGGAATATAACCCATCTTCATTGTTTTGGTGATTCACAACTCATAATCAAATAGGTCAATAATGAGTTTCAAACTAAGGTTGATAAGCTTCTCCCTTATAATCACATGGTTGAATCCTTTAGGACATACTTTAGTCATATTCAGTTTGAGAAAGTCCCTAGATTGTCGAAGAAGGCTTCCAAGGCAATGGACACAATGGGTTCCCTTATTGACATGCCTAAAGACCAAATAGTTTATGAGTTCTTAGTCGATCAATTGCTAATCTCAACTCCTAACAAAAAAGTGGTGTGCGACATTGTAGGTCCCCAATCACCCAAGTATCATGATATTTACACCTACCTCCATGACAACATCCTACCACCTGATTTGAATCGTAACCAACATAAATCTTTTATTCAATGCACTTGTTGTTACATAATCATATGGAATATAATTTATCATAGAGGATATTATGGAACTTGATGCCTAAATGAATTATAACATTATGTTGCATTATATGTGATGAATCTAAATTATGCTCATTATTTGAGTGTCATGATGTATTTTTGAAAACCTTTACTCTTTCTAATGGTTGTTTTAAACTCTATGGTTATAAACTTTGTATGTTAATAGGTAGTATTCTGTGACAATGCATTCCTATAATCCTGTAGCTTAATATCTCCATATGACTATATTCATGGCCCTGTTTAACCTCCTAGTTGACTGGTATGATACGTGTAGTTTCTAGATAGATGAGATAAATTTAATGTGTGTGATTAATTATAAAGTATCATGCAATTATGCTTTCTTTCACCTTTTATGCCATGTGTCTTGCAAGTTGTTAAAGATAGTATGAACAAGTCAATGCGCAGTGAACCTCGGCTCTGAAGTAAAGATCATTTTATCACGGTTCTAGGCGTGTTGTTCTTGTGACGACGCTCTGCCTGGGTCATTGGGAGGAGATCTAAATGGTCAACAAATATAGGAGGAGTGGAGTGCTGGATTCTTTCTGAATCATTTGGATGGATACATTTTAATTTATGAAAATCTTTTCCTCAGAATTAGGAAGCATCTACGTCCACATCTTTCTCTGGTAGTTAGTTATTTAGTTGTTTTCTCTTTAAATAAATGTTTCCTCCTGCATGAGAAAACAAGATGATAGAGAAGAAATTAGATTAGAGAATAAAGATAGAACAGAGTGTATTAAAGTTATTGTTATAATGAAAAACAAAGCTTTGTATTAAGTTTTCTTACAAGTAGAATAGTCATGTATGTGATTTCGAGTTCATAAATAAAAAGCCAATGACATTTTGAGTTCAGCTCTTGTTTAATTTGGTTGATGCTTGCTAAGGGGGCCCAATTAGTAAGTATTTGTAGTTAGTTGTTTGCTTTCTATTTTTTATCTGTTAGAATTTCTTTCGAGTAAGTTTTGATTCAAACTCAATGTTAAAACTGTTCCTGCAACATAAGGAATCCATCCCTGTGTCTGTTCCTACAGCATAAGGCCAGTTCATGGTTCATTTTCCTAGTAATGGTTATTGTGATTCCTACTTTAGTTAAGTGATGCTTAAGTTAGTAAGACTTTGTTTCATGTTCCTGCATCAGAGTTAGAATTCCTTTCAAGCATTCATTTCTAATAGGTTGTGGCTAAAATCGGTTCTTAGTGCGCATACAGTGTTGCTCCATTTGAAGTATACTTTCCCTGGTTTGACAACTAAATGAACGACCATTGAAGATGTTAGTCACCTGTTGGAATGTCCAATTCCCAGGTTAGGATTTGCTATGACTTTTATTTTCTTTTATGGGCGACAACCAATATGAAGTGCATATTGGTGATTGTGGGGCTCATACTAACTGGATGGCCTTAGAAAAGAAGCTTCATAGAGTAGGGTATTATTGGCCAACCATGGATCATGATGCTTGTAAAATTGTAAAGAGGTGTGTACCATGCAAAAAACATGAAGATCTAATTCATGCGCCTTCACAAGATCTATAACTGATAATTGCATTGTGGCCTTTCTCATAGTGGGGTCTCAACTTTATTGGCAAGATTTATCCTCCCTCATATGATGGCCACACCTTCATAATCATTTCCACTAAATATTTCACTAAGTGGGTGGAATAATTCCATTTTCCCAAAACACCGACAATTAAATATATAAATTCATCCTCTACCATGTATTCTCTACAAATATGGTATTTATTCCACTATAATCACCAAAAATGAAAAACCTTTCAAGAACTAGTATATGTGAATTTTATGTGAAAGATATCACATCCAACATCATTTCTCAATGCCCTATTACCTTCAAGGTAATGGATAAGTCAAGGCTACCATCAAAACTCTCATTGAAATCCTTAAGAAGGTCATCAATAATACTAGTTGTGATTGGCACCTCCACCTTAACCCCGCCTTCTTAGCTTACCATACCTCTATCGGTACCCCTACTAGTTCCACCCCATATACCCTTTTATATGATTCCAATGCCATCTTTAAGATTGAACTTGAGATCCCATCACTTAATATCTCTCTGGAAAATTTGATCATGATGAAGATGCTCATGTTAAATGGTTGAGTCATCTGGAGTTCTTCGATGACAACTGTCTTAAGGCATATAATCATCTTTGGGCATATAAACATTGGCTTAGAAGGAAATCTAATAAGATGGCTCTCCCTCAATAGTTTCAAGTTGGTGATCTAGTCCTAAAAGAGAATCAACGTACCCAATATGATCGAGAAAACAGAGGAAATTTTGAAGTCTACTGGTTGGGTCCATATGTCACTTCAAAGTATGGTTTTGGGGCATATCAGATTGCTACACCTAACGGGGAACCATTGGAAGAATCCATAAATATAATGCACCTATAATGGTTTTATACCTAATTCAGCTAGGTACCCTATGTAGAAAAATACTAAAAAAGTAAAAAATTCAGAAAAATAAAACAACAAAAAAGTCAAAAAGTCAAAAAATCAAAAAATAATAAAGAGAAATAATGTGTCCTATGGTGAAAATTGGAAAAAAACACCATTTGTATAGGGATTTTTCATTATCTTCCTTTCATCCCACTTTCCTACATGCTTACATGTCCATCCATATTATCCTCATATCTTATCCATGCATCCTATCACATCCATCCTTCATCGACATCCTCTCATCTGCCGTTTGGTGTATTTTGATTGAAGACTGGACATTTATATTTTCTATCCAAAATCCCAAGCTTCTCATCACATGTACATTGGTATCATGTTCTCGATCTTACATCCTCATATAGGATCCTCCATTGTGTCTCTTATCAATAGGGCTCATTTTGTCTTTAGTCTTTTTTGTCGAACTACATTGCCTCTATGCTTAAATGTAGGAAAGACCATCTTTAATGAGCTCCTGAGGCTTTGTACCATCCTTTTTTGTTAGTCCTCATCATCCATATGACTCTTCAACATCCTATTTCCACTTTTATCCATGGTCAATCATCAATATTTTTTTGAAGTATGAGGTCTTTGTGCTTTCATGTAGGCAAGGCTAATCATTTCATCAGTTGTCGACACCCTAGGTCTATCCTTAGGGTGTATTTTGGTTTTGTGTCACATTATCAACTATTTCCTTATCCAACTAGTTCCTAACAATGTAATCCATCAGTATCATGAGATTCAATGTATTTTGAGTATCTTGAGTCATGTCGATCAACTAATCTACCATCCTTCTTTGGTCTAATCAAGATGTATCCTTCCTTAAATCATACCGCACCAATCACATCTACCTATTAGTCCTATGGCAAAAACTATTTGAAATTTGTTGTGATATTTTAGTGATTTTTCATTTTTTTTATCATTTCAGATTCCTAGTATACCTCGTCAAGGTTGCCACAATCTATCTGTAGACACCCAAAAATGTCCTCTTACAATAATTTGTCATGACATTACATCATTTAGACATCTTCTAGCATGTTTCTCCCTAGGTATCCATGGCATCGTCTAATTAGGTAAATAAATCTTATTTATTTGACAAATTTTGTTCATAATCCCTCCATTCTTCTAATGTTAATTAAATAGTTTATATTATTAAATTAATTAAATCATTTCTATTCATAATCTCTCTATTATTCTAATGTTATATTATTTAATTAATGAAATCATAAATCCAACATTAATTAAATAAATCAAATATTTATTTAATTAATAAAATCTTAAAATATGTTCTCGCTTTCTTGCTAAAATTGAAACTCGTGTGTATCTAATTAATTTATCTAATTAGATAATTCATCATTTATCCTTTTTTTCTTTTTCATTATTTATTTCCTTTAAAAGAGAAAATCAAAATCTTTATATCTTCTTAGAATGTTATCCCATCTCATTGTATTTCCTCTTTTGTCAAAAATAAAATCTTATTAAATCTTCTTGTCTGTCCATATCAAAATTCTATAAATTCGGCCTCTCACAAGCCGTTTGGGAATTGAATTCTTCTAGTATCATTACTCTGTCAAATTCATTCTATAAATTTTCATCATCATCCATCCTTCTTCTGTCATCCCTATCCTCAAGTTATAATGTAATAGTGAGCAATTGACATTCTGTCAATAGTCAAACCCTTCGAAGCTTGCATTCTTATGTGAGATTGAGAAGAAGAATGGAGTGAATCCCTGATAACATGCATGTTTGTTTAGATTAGATTATTCATCTTGCATATGTGTGTGTTTTATAGCTAACTGTATTGAGGATGGTGAAAATCTGAATCTTAAACTAATAAGATTTCAGATTTCAGATTTTTTCTCTATCTACATTGGTGAACCCGACATTTGACACGCCCAATTTTTCGATCTCTAGTTTTTCATGGTTTCACGACTAATCTGCCATTTGTGCAAGTTTAAGGCTTTGATTTCATTTTGATATGGACTCGCTATTATAAATGTATTGGTCACAGGTTTACTTTTGTGGTCGCAAGTAAAAACTCGTTGCATCTTTGGCTTTATTTCTTGCCCGTCGACAACTTCCTCACACTCTGCCACCACCATTTGGTATCTCGTGACCTCCAATCACCACCATTTTGAGCCATTGGTTTAGTCCCGCTCTCCACTTCGACTGCACGTCATCTTCCATCACCCGTTGTACCAAATTGAATTCCTCCCTATGCAATTGTTACAGAAGCATGAAAAACACCACCGTCGCTACATACTTTTCTTTCACTAAGACAGTCTAGTATTCGTTGGCTGGCACCCCTCGTCCTACCTTCACTGGTTCAATATTTTTAATTCCTCATTTGCTTCTCATGGTGCATTGTAGTTTCTTTTTAAGCAATCTATACATAATTGCTCCCCGAATAGGGTTCTCTTTTGTCGCTCCTATTTCAAAACATTTATTCAGGGGTCTTAGTTTTCTGCCTATCTTTGGCCAGAGTGATACCACCGCTATATTTTTCATTGGAATCCTTAGCATCTTTATACACATCAACCTTAGGAAGAAAATACTCAAACTTCTTCTTCGTTCTGTCATTATCATCATAGATTCCAGCATCACACATTAAGCGTTGAGGTTACATTTTTGGCATTGATATTTTGTAAGCGTTGAATACAATAAAAAACATTCCTCACTACATTTTGAAGTCTTGACTGTAGTTCATGGACCAAGAACAAGTTCAATATCCTGTGGTTGAGCCTCATGATTATTTGTTGGACCTCTCCCTTGAATTTTGATTGATACACTCATTGGCCCACACGCATTGCGTTGAGGCTTTAACCTGGGCGCCTTTAACATTCATGAGCATAGTCTATGCCTCTACCTGTTGTATATTGATCTACGCCGATGATATTGATCATTCACAAATCCAAGCAATTTGTTGAGTTTTAGACATGGCATGTAGCATATCTTATGACGCCTACCTGAATCCCATGTCGAATCTTTGACCGTGATCCCTGAACCTATATAGGCGTCGATTGAACAATCTATTCCATTGTCTTATGGCATTCCTTCTCAACCAAAGTTGAAATCATTATAGCTTCAATGTCGACCCTAGATGAAAACTCATCTGAAATTGCCCATGGGAGGATATCGAGCTCGTAGTCTGAGAAAATAAAAGAAAAATGCATTTTCAGTGATGTATGATCGCTCGGGGAAGGGAGGACTTACCACGGTTGAGGGTTTGGCTGAACTAATTGGTTAAATCGGGTTTTAGTGTTTTTTTTTTTTTTATTGACTTAATTTTGATTTTAACTTTAATCTAGTTTATGCTAATTTAGATTTATCTTGTTTTTAATAAATTTAGATTTTTTTTAATCCGCTTAGATTTAGACTTTTGTCATTTAAAATTCTAACTTAGATTTTTTTTTTTTAAAGATTAGATTAATATTCTAATTTAGATTTATTTATTTTTAGTTAGATTTAAAATTTTCTAATCTACATGTTAGATATAGATTCTAATTTAATTTAGATTTCTAATTTTAGATTTAAGTTTAGTTTAGACTTAAGTAACTTTTAATTTTTTTAGATTTCTGATTTCTAGTTTAGTTTAGATTTTTAACTTTTTAATTTAGTTTAGATTTCTATTTTTTTTTTTAATTTAGTTATATTTCTAATTTCTAGTTTAATTTAGATTTTTAACTTTTTTTTAATCTAGTTTAGATTTCTATTTTTTATTTTTAGTTTAGATATTTAATAGATTATTTTTTTTGGCCTAACCTTGCTTTGGCTTACAAGTTTGTGTTTCTTCTCATCTTGGTGACTTTCAGGGGTATTATACGGAGCTAATAAAAGAATTGGGATAAATCACAACAATAATTTGGAAAGTGAAAACAATCAGGTGCACACATTACATCTTTCATCTCTAATCATTGCTTGTCAACACACTTCGATTTGGGCTTAAAAATAAATTTTTTGATCACACACTTGAATTTTGGGCTTAAAACAAACATTTTTTGCATTCACATAATTGAAGTTGGGTTCAAATGAACAAGTGTGTTCCATCCCACATTTTGGATTTGGGTTAAAAAAAAGAACAAGTGTTTGAACTCTTTTACACACATTTAAATTTTCTAAGGGTCAATTAACAACTACGAGTGTGAATAAGGTGTGTGTGTGTGATAAAAAACACCTCACTTGGTTTTATTCTGTCAAACCCTTCATAGGAGGCCTTCTAGGGGATTTCATCACCCCTAGGGATGACCTCAAATGAACTGTGAATCGAAACACAATATTTTTTGGGATTTAAAATCTTTTCACTCTTGGCTAAGCCCCAAAGAACTTTATATCTTTGCGAATTGAAGGTGAAAGGTGGGTTACCCCTTTCTCCCAGCTATGTGGTAGGATTTTTCTTTCAAATCATCCCTATTCAACATTGTGCATCCTAGTTCAAAACCTATTTGGCCATACCCACTTGAATATCATTAGGCTTGTTGTTGTGTATTTGAGTGTTTGTTTAATCATAAAATTTAATCTTGAAAGAAAAACTTAGCATTGTGTTTGGTGTGTGTGTTCATGCATTTACATGTGAGATCTTGTGCTTGATATTGCCCAATTCAAAACTTCCAATAAACACTTGCCACATCATCCAAATCATCCAATCTTGTCATTCATCATATCTTAATAATCACCATCTCCTTAATCTAATTAACATAATTTCACACCATACCAACATTAGAAGACATAGTACCCCAATTCCAAGACCTCCTCCAGTCACTTTATCAAGCACCACAACCCTTAGACCAATGAACTATACACAAGCTCCAAGGCCTCATCCAACAATCTCAACTTCAAACAAACTAATCACTTCAAATACAGCTCATCGTGCAAGCATAATACCTCATGGCCACTTGTCAAAACCAACAAGCACAACATCAATTCCAAACACCATTCCAACCTCAACACATTCAACAACAATCCCACGTGTCACCTTCATCATCATGCCAACCTAATGCATCTACCTATCATGTCAATTCTACATTAACATATCCACCCATATCATAACAAGAACATAGGAGCCCAAGTCCACCTTGGCAAAAAAATCAAGAGCCTTTCAATTCTCCATGAAATCCTCACCCCAAATTCAAAAATTTCAAAACTAAACCTCTTGCATTACCTGATTCTGCCCATTGACCTACCAAATATTATTCAAACACCATGCCCATTCTTACAAACCCATCATGTAGTCTCCCCCTTAAGTCTATTCAAGAATCTCCCCTATTGAGGCCAAGTCAAGCTCCATCATGTCTCCATATTGTATACCATCTAGATTATGTCGAGCCTACTCAAGATTCATCCCCTTCCACCAAATCTTATGAATCCATATCATCTCATAATCTTACCATATCCAACCCATTTGATGATCCAAGGATATCCACCTTGCATCAAGATCCTATTATACCACCTTCATGGCATAACCCTAGTCCATCACAGGAACAATTTTTTCCTTTCATTACCCCATCTAATGACAACCCTCCCGATCAAGATCAAGATGTCACACCCACTCCATCACATGGCACCCTTCAATCTCATGATCCATTTCTAAATCAAGATCAAAATCTAACTTATATTCCATGCAATGATCCCCTTCCTCCAAGTCAAGATCAAAGAATCCCTTCATCTCCATGCCATGAGCCCCTTCCATCTTATAACCAAGATCAAATGATACCATCCATCCCATCCCATGATCCTACCTTAAGTCAAGATCAGAGCACCCCTTTATTTTCATGTCATGATCACAATCATCCACAAGAGTCTCTCACCCTTACTCAAGATATCCATGAATCCCACACCTATAAAATGGGCTCCTCTACCTTTATCCACTCTGGTTTATTTCCAACACCTATATTGTCATTCATACCATATCCTCCACAACATGGACTCACATCTTGTTTCATAAACAATACATATCCATCAAACCTTCCATCTATCCTAGGTCCTTATCCTACTCCATCAAACCTGCCATCTATCCTTGGCCCTTATCATCCAAACCCTAGTTCATCAACCCTTCCATCCATATTGGGGCCCTATATCCCTCATATCCCTAGTCAAGATCAACAAAGGTACACACCCTTGAACCTTTTCCAACATACCTACACCAACCCATCCATAATAACTTCATATCATTCATCTTTATCCACCCATCCCATTCGTCTTGGAAGCAATTTGGGTGCCAATTTTCAAAATCCACATACATCAAAGGATCAACATGTCTTTGTGAAGAGACATGCAAAAATAAAAGAAAATCTGATCCAAATTCAAAATAAGAAAATTCAAAGGCCACAAAGGCCCGAAAACCAACAAGAAAAATTTCAAAGGCCACAAAGGCCCATAAAGCAAAACGAAAAAATTCAAAGGCCAAAAAGTCCCATAAAACAAAACAAAAATCTCAAAAGCCCATGAATCAAAAATCAAAGTGAAAATCTATGTGGATTCCTAAAGTTCTTGTAGAAGCAATAAAATCAAAATTGGCATCCAAAATTCCTTATCCAAAAACTCCATCCAATTCTAGATATCCTTTATCACGACCATCCATTTTGGGTCCTTATATCCGAAAATCCCCATCCACTCCTCCATCTAAATCCCTAAACTCAAAAGTCACTTCTCTTCCATCACTTCGCCACCCTTCAAGGTGTGTGCCAATGTTTATCTTTCCATCCTTTCCATCTATCTATCAACAACCCTTCTAGCCACCTGTCCATGATCCAACATCCATCCCCCATTATCCTCCTTTAATCCAAACCTTTTCTTAATCCCTTAGCTTCTTCCATCATGCCAAAATTTATGAGTCTATTACAATGCTTTATTAGGGAAAATATTTGAGGGATATTATCCATGAAACTTTACGCTTGAGTCCTTCCTCTGTATCCCTATCCACATCCTATCTTCCATATTCCTCTTGCACTTTATACTTGGGGGAAAGTTTTAGTCCATCCTGTCATTCATATCAATTATCCTCTTTACGTTCATCCTTTACCTTTCCACCTTTGATCTTGAAAAGGTTAATGATCTTCTTGAACATCATACATCTTATCCTATGCACTTTATCCATATTTTCCATGCCATATCCTTCACCTTATCCATATTCCACCATCATATCTAAATGCATCATTTCTTCCCTTCCTTGGTCTTGATGAGGAATAGGGGAAAAATACTTAGGCATTTATGTCCATATCTTATCTAGTTGATCTTTATCATCCTATTCATTAGCCTTGTCCTTCCATTCTTCTGTTAAAATGTCTTGAGAAAATCCATAAAATCATAAAGTGTCCTGAAAAAAAATCAAATATTCTAATAAACAAATTACAAAAAAATCAAAATATCCCAAAATACAAAAAAAATGGAAAAAGGTCCTGAAAAAAAGACAAAAAAAATCAAATAGCCAACAAAAATCCAAGCAATAAAATCAATTCATCCAATCATCTTCATCAAATTCATTCATCCATACATCAAATCCAAATACAAGTCAATCATTAATCCATACCAATCAAGTCGATCAATCTTGTCAAATTATCCAATTACATCAATGATCTTGATCCTAATCTTGTCATAAACCAAATAAACGAATCAACTATCCTTCTATTGATCTAGGGATATATCATTCCCCATAATGACAACACTATCATCATCATCAATCAATCAATTAAACAATGGTTTACTGCTTGACAAGGGAAATACCTTGTTTGTTTTTGAATTATTTTTGCATTATTGCTTGCTTTCTTGTGTGTGATCATTTTATCTTTTATTTTTATCAAATATGTATCATTCCAGCTAATATTCATATCTTGTGTATGTTGGAATGGCTTTTTGCACTATCCTTGGCATCTAAGGTTATATCATACCTCTTGTGTATTAGGACTTTAGTGATCTAAGTTTACTTCCTCATACGTTTAGACAAGGTTATATTATGCAGGGGCACGAAACACATCATCACCCTAGTCCTTATACCTTGGTGCATAACGTATAGTTCTATATCAAACACCATGATTTCTCACTTTCTTACAACATAACATATCATTTATTTCATTCATCCACTTCCTATCTTGCATCATTCATCTTGTCCCTCCTTATCATTTCATTTCAAGAGCATACTCGCCTTCTTCCAACCCACGTATCCTTTCAAGGGGGCATCATCATCCCATTCTTATATCATTGTCTTATCACATTCCCCATCTCATCATCATCCTATCTTTTTATCATCATCCATTTTCCTCTATCCATACCTTAGCTTCTTTGAAATGATGTTACTTGACACAAATCTCATCATCTCAAAGAGGGGCAAAATGTAGACACCCAAAAATGTCCTCTTATGATAATTTTTCATGACATTATATCATTTATACATCTTGTAGCATATTTTTCCATAGGTATCCATGCCAACATCTAATTAGTTAAATAAATCTTATTTATTTGACTAATTTCATTCATAATCCCTCAATTCTTCTAATGTTAATTAAATAATTTATATTATTTAATTAATTAAATCATTTCTATTTGTAATCCCTCCATTCTTCTAATGTTAAGTAAATAATTTATATTATTTAATTAATGAAATCATAAATCCAACATTAATTAAATAAATCAAATATTTAGTTAATTATTAAAATCTTAAAATATTTTCTTGTTGTCTTTCTAAAATTGAAACTCGTGTGTATCTAATTTATTTATGTAATTAGATAATTCATCAATTATCCTTGTCTTTTTCATGATTTATTTTCTTTAAAAGAGAAAATCAAAATCTTTCTATCTTCTTAGAATCTTATCCCATCTCGTTGTATTTCCTCTTTTGTCAAAATGCAAATCTTATTAAATATTATTCTCTGTCCACATCAAAATTCTATACATACGACCTCTCACAAGCCATTTGGGAATCAAATTCTTCTAGTAACATTACTCTATCAAATTCATTCTACAAATTTTCATCATCATCCATCCTTCTTCTACCATCCCTATCCTATTGTTATAATATAATAGTGAGCAATTAACATTATGTCAATAGTCAAATCCTTCAATTATTGCATTCTTATGCAAGATTGAGAAGAACAATGGATTGAATCCCTAATAACATGCATGTTTTTTTAGATTAGTTTATTCATCTTGCATATGCATGTGTTTTGTAGGTAACTGCATTGAGGATGAGGAAAATCTAAATCTTAAACTAATGAGATTTCAAATTTAATATTTTTTCCCTATCTACACTATCATATCATGGCACACTTTCATTGGTAAACATAGGGGCATATCTTGATTTTTCTATGTGATATTGTCTTCTTTATTTTCACACGTAGTACCTACCAAGATCCTCATAGTCTCATGTTATGTTGGGGCATTCTTTGTGCTTGTGGTTATATCAACAATAGGCTTGACCAAAGCCCTTGCAACTTTGGGGTGTTGGGATAACCTTCCTGTTTGATATGTTAGCCCTATGCATTTGACACTAATCAGCCTTAGTTCTTCATAACCTAGCATATTGTGTCCTATGCTACAGTAAAATTTACTACTCCTAATATGATGGAATGATATCAGATTTGCATTTCATTTCATTCACCCACTGCATTGCATTTATCTTGATCCATTTTCCCCAACCTATGATCATTAATTTTTGGTTGTGCAAATTTTATTCCCCCCACTTATTCTTCCTATCTTGGTCTCTACAATTTTTGATAGCTGCACAATCTCACCCATCATTATTCATTCACTTTGCATTGCATTATCATATAGATTTGTTCCTTAGGTTGCATTATCAATTTCATTGTCCATTCAATTATCCTTTAGGTTCATTATCTACTACACTATCAATTTCACTATCCATATCATTACCATTTGTGTGTATTGAAATAAATGAATCTATGCATTAGAATTACTATTCCATCACAACACATCAATAGAGTTGTTCCATTCTAAAAAAAAAAACCATAAAACAGTATATCTAAACTACTTGAAAACATAAATGTTTTCACTAAAACTAATCTCTATTGCTCTCCTATCGTTCAAGACTTTGTGCTTATATTCAAAATTCTCTTAGTAAAAGAATGTGCACAAAGAGCTATGATGAATGGATATTCAAAATGGAATACAAATATTCTAAATGAGAATGCAAGCAAGCTAGATGCTCAAATTAAAATATAAAGAAAATATAATGGTAGTATATGCAAAATGTAGAGATGCAAAATTTGTGTAGGGGCCAAAATGAGAAGAGAGTCCTATTTAAATAGGCATATTTAGGGTGAATGAAAGTTGTGGAAGGAGTGTGGGATGAAATATTGGCTTAGAGGAAATATATTGAAATGGATAAATCCATGTATGTGGTAAATGAATATTTAATGAATATGTGCGATAGTTAAATAAATATGCAAATGCATGAAATGTGTAAATGCATCAATGTATGAATATTTTATGATGGATAAATTATTATCAAAATGGATTTAATGAAATGATTATGGACATGGGATTTATGAGTATAATATTTTAATGGTAATGCATGAAATATGAATATGAGATGAATGGATAAATTGATAGATAATTAAATGATTTACTAGAATATGCAAGTGATATTTTAGTGATTAATATATAAATGATAAAGGATAGATGATTAAATAATTTTATGAATAATTCATATAGATTCTTGTAAATGCTTATAATATGAATGAATGGTTATAGAGATATGATTACATGGATAATTGAATAAAATATGCAATTATTTGAAAATGATTACGAGGATATTTTTATCTGTTTACACAATTTCATTAGATTGCATATCTATTTCATTCCATCACATTATACATTTCATGATCATTGCATTAGGTGTCATTATCATTATAATTTTAAGCTTTTTAGATTAATATGGATCTTATAGTGTAAACATCTTAACTCAATTTCATTTTAATACATTTATATTATCATTATCATTTAAGTTGTTTAAATTAATATTTGTTATTCTAAGCATCTTAATCAATTGCATTAGATTCATCTTGTTACATTAAATTCATATCCTAGTGCACCTTTAACATCATACATATCATACATTTGTAATTAAACATTAACATGTCATCCATAATAAACACATAATACATAAACACATGTCATAATCCCATATGCATACATCATAAATCACAAATCATAGTGCAACATGCATCACAAACTATTAGTATCATATCCATATCATAAATCATAAATCATAAACCATAAATCATCACATCCTGCATCACAAAGTGTTAGACATAATACATCTCATACATATCATACAATATCATCAATATCATCAATATCATGCATTCCATCATGTACATTCATCATAATCACAATCATGCTCATATGCATAATAAATATCAAAATATCCCATAGGAATCATATATGGAGTGTCATCAATGTCCATCATGTCATATATATATATCAAAAAGAAAAGTCCATAATAGTGTCCATCACATAGTCCATGATAAATAGTCCATAAGGTCCATAATAATATCTAGAGTCCATATAGTGTTCATCACAAATTAAAATACATGTGCAGAGGAGTCATAATATACATATGGATACGTTTGACACATCATGGTGTCCTGAATCAATAAATAATAAAAGAGTAAATAAATCTACTGAATAATCTGTTAAAACAAATGTGCCATCTTTGCATATTTGTACACTATTCACTAGGGCACTTGTCAAAACTAGGACTCTAAACCTATCCTCCTATCCCCCTAACCACTGCTCCCTACACCTGATCGCTAGGGAGAGTATGGCCTGGGTTCTCGATCATGAGCAAGTGTCTCTCTATAGTTTTTGTACCCCATGGTATGTGATGGTCTGGAGTGGGAGGTTCTTGGCCTCTGCGCTACTACTCGTATATTTGGAGGAACACCCCATGTTGGATCTAGAATGACCCCAAAATATGCACCCATATAGTATCATTCCTCTATCCTCACATCTACCTCCCTTGATACCTGTGCTCAAATATACTCCCTCTCCATCATATACCGATCTCGCTACCCCTATAGCCTCCTCCACTCTAACTCCTAGGCATCTTGTGCTAATCTCATCAATGCCAACTGCACCTCTTCTTGTGCCACCCACCTAACTACCTCATCCCTCTCTACCTACAGGATTTCCACTTGTGTCTCTACCTACTTTTCCCTCTCCTGTACTAGTTTGCCATCCCCAACTGTGTCCTCTACGATCTCTTCCCTCGTCATGACCTCATCTCTCTTTCTCTGCATGCCTTCCACTTGCTTTTTAGTCTTCTTTTTAATGGTCAATGCCTCATCCCTCTTCCCTTGTGTAGTCTCCAATAAGGCCTACATCTAATCCCTCCCCTCTTGTAGTGTTTGTACTTGTCCTCCTAGCTACCTTGTCATCCCCATCACCTCACAATTCATCTCTAGAAGCATGAAATCTACTGTTACCTATAATCTGTCAACCTCAGCTTGTAGATTCTCTCTCTCTTCCTTTGACTTCCATAACCTCTCCTACAAGATACACAAGAGATAATGTGCTCCTACTAATCTAATTGTAGGTTCCTCTATTAGTGGCGCCTAATAAACTACCATCATCCTCTCATCCACCACCAGTGCATGCACCTCCATCTCCTCCCTCCCCTCCTCTTGAACTACCTCCTCCTCTCCAAACCCCACCAATGGGATGATCAAATTTGGTATGATGATCCTAACAAGCCATCTCTCTTGCCACCATGAGACATACCTATCACTCACACCCACATCATCAAAGCCTCCTCTCATTCCCCCTACTATCAATAGTAAATTCTCCCACTCCTTTTAGGCATACTTTTTTGAGATAGCATACACCAATATTGCTACTACCTCTTAGGTAATCCATTGAAATATTTGCTCCCCTACTAGGATATGCTATCATATACCATACTATTGAGTCACTCAATATGGTCTACATAGCTCAACAATCAAGGGATCTCTTTTTATAAAATAGTACCATGAAAACATATAGGCCTTATAAAACCTATCTTGTGTTCTCTAGGACTGAAATCGATGATCGATATAGGGCCAACATAAATTTGTATCCTCTCTACAATCATGAAATAGCCACCACCAGTACTCTAGGCTCGACACCTATCTATAGTGTAGCATCCATTCATGCTCTCTCCTCTACCAATTACCCACTAGGAGGGAGTCATCTCTATACCCTACTCTGAGGATGTCTACATGGGTGATCCTGATGTTCTCCCATGCCCAAACCTATAAGAGGCTGACATGGGTCATGCTCAACACCTCCCTATATACACCATCTCTTCGCTCCATGATATTCCTAACAACCTCAATCATCTTGAGGTTAAAGAACCTCCTACTCTTGTCAGGGAGGAAGATCCAAATAATCTTAATCCACATAAGAAAAATGGTAGAGGTGCAACAAATCCAATGCATACATCAATATCCAACTCCTTCCCCTAGTAGGGAAGGTTGGTGGTACCAAAAACAACACCCAAGATCCTCTCTAATGATTGAATCGCTATTACGCTCACTAGTTGCCCCCTGATCAGTAGTTTAAGGATACTCTAAACATCCTCTAGTGTCACAATCATCTTCCTCGTGGGGAGGTGGAAGGTAGAGGTCATGGAGCTCCATCTCTCCATAAAGTTTGTCAGTAGTGGTCTATGCACTTTGATAGTTGGATATCCTAGCAGATGAAGTAGACCTCCCTATTGCACAACCTCATGGTCCTCTAGTGTCATTTCCTCTTGGGTAACCTCCAACATGGTCGAGTTTCTATCTAGTCTGAAAGGCTTCTATGCTCTGCATCCATATCAACTGCTTGTCAGTCTTTTCCTTGTGTTTATCTTCTACCCTTTATTTTTCCCTCTACCCCAATTTGGAAAATTCACCTCTAAGTAGTGTGAATTAACCTATTCCCTTTTTCATGCGCATTCACCTATCAAGTGTACACATTCTCCCCTATGTATTTCTCTCAATGGTTTTTCCTATTATACAAGCATGTCTACCTCTTTCTTACCTTTAGCATGAATTCACCCTTTTGTCCCTAAGGAAAACTCGTGTCCAACCCTTTGCCCCATAGGAAAATATGAATTCACCTCTATGCATCCTTTGACCCTATTGGTGATTTCATCTTTTCCATTTTTCCCAAGGGACAATTTTTAAAATGCCCCTCCATCACACATTTGCCTCTGCATGGTAGCACATTATCCCTTTTTTTCGTGTTAGGAAATTTCACAATCACTTATTCCCCTAATCTTTCACCTTTATGCCGTCAAGTTTGCCCATACTTGGAAGGGGTGATTTCATAATATTCTCTCCCTACACTTTTTCACCTCTATGATCATGCATCCACTCGTTCCCTTCCACACATTCACATGTTCATTGGAAGGATGAATTCAATTCGACTGAAGGGAAAACCCGCCCTGTCATGGAGAGTTTGTCTTACCTAATATACCATCCCAAAAATTGAACATGTGTGAAATAAAAATTAAATCACAAAGCTAAGGTTTTAAACCTACCTATCAGGTTGGTGCTCATAGGTGATAGAAATCCCTCATGATGTTGGCTTTGTGGATGATCTCTTCATTGTGTGCCATCTCGCTCACTCGCTCAATTTCCTCTAGCTCTCTTTTCCAATTGCTTGATGACACATGTGTAGAGTAAACGAAAGGTACATAGTAATTTTTGAAATTTTCTATTTATAGGTTTTCAAATTTTTACCCTACTTAGCCTTGCTAATTTAGGGTTAATTTTTAGGATTTTTTATCCTTTTTTAATCCCATTCTGCTCCCTTTCTTATATGGACTGCCATTTGCACCTCGTCTATCCATTTTCCTCCATTAAAAAACCATTCTTCATGGTTTTTCATCCTCTACCGTGTGCTCCCCTTTGTTTCTCCATATCGATAATTCACTCAAGGCCCCTTTTCTTCCCCATCCACCATCTTGAGGGGGAGTACCTCACCATAATTATTCATTTATCTTTCCTATTTGTTTCCCTACAATACTGTGGAATCTTCTAGAGTCACTTCTTCTATCGATTCATTTACACTTCATTATTCTTTGAAACACCATTATTCTAATGATATTTCAAGGAGGGTCTAGATGTACACACCTAAATTTGACTAGCCCCATATGGTCAAATTCACCCTTGTATTCTTCCATTTTGTGTCCCTAAACCATATTAATTAAATACTTTACTATTTGGTTGATATTTATGCTATTCCTAAATTTTTTTAACATGTTTAATTATTCAATTAAATACCTTACTCTATTCCTCTCTAAATGTAATAAATAGTCTAATTTATTTAATTTAGTCATTTTATCCCAATGAATTAAAATCAATTTTTAAATTCATCATTTTTCTCTCTTCCCATCACATCTTCCATAATCCCATTTTAATCTAGGTTAGTATAATTAATCTACGATAAGGATGTGCACATCAGTGATTGTGATTAGTGCCACATCCTCCATATTTTGCAACTTACAGTCCTTAATCCGTCATTATCCCGCAATAATTTCCACTACCTTTAATCAAGGGTAAACTAACACCTAATCTTGTCCTCTTGCCAATTATGGAAAGGGTACTATGACTAACCCTCATAAAGGATTTCTAATTTTGGAAAAGCTATCTCCACCCCCATGGAATTTAAAATTCCTTTTTATTTCCACCATACATCCTATGTGGAATTTTTCACTCCACTCTATTTCTCCAACACCCTTGGATGAATAAAAGCCTAATTTGAAATTCTCTTCCCAATCCCAAAGTCAAAATCTCCAAAACCAAGGGAGATTTGTAATGCCCCGCCAAGTAACCCTAAAGGAAGTTGTAATTAATGACTTAAGTAAACCAATTTTTTTTTTATAAAGTGTAATAACATACACATTCACTCACTAATTAACAACAACCTCTAAGGCTACAAGGTTAGGATTACTTAAACCCACACATATATCTTACATAAACCATAGCAATAAATACTTTATGAGATAAACATCAAACATCATAACAATACCACATAACATTACAAGATGAACATCCAAGATACAATCTCAAAAACATTAACTTAATCCAATAGTTACATCACTCATTCCCAGAATGAGACTATAGTACAAAATTATAACAATTACATAATCTCACCTCATAACATAAGAGGGATAAAATAACTTATACAATCTGAAATATTACAATGTAAAAAAATGCAATAAGAACCGCGAGCTGTCCATCTGGATGTCTCGCCTCCATGAACTGAAGATCAAGGGGGGCCCAACGGTTTTGGTTCATGTTCCACCCAACCATGTGGTACCCGAAGGCCCACCCCCCATGCTAGGAGATAGTAACCACATAACATGGACAAAGATCTGCAATCACTAACCAAAGACAGACTCATACTGACATAACCAAACAAATGAACTAAACAAGTACACCTCAGGTACAACACTCACATTGCTTCCAGACATAAAATAAACCACGTATGTTCAGAGAACCATACACGTATACAAATACCAATCACCAAGGGAATCTCAAGAGCATACACCTAAGAATCATAACCACTCCATCCCAAGGGAAAAAAACAAGTATAAAAACTCACTCCAACCATTTTGGAGGCAACAAGATGAAACCACATAACAAGGTCACTCCATACAAAGAGACACGGATCCCATAATCCACTCCTAAACCAAAGAGGTGCAATCATCCCCGTTCATGAAAATCGGGTAATAACTGAAAATACATGCACTGCACAAGGGAAGAACAACTGGTTGACATAAAGATTCGATAACCCTCATCCACTAAGTTCTTTTGGAAGTCTTATAATTTAGGACTAACACTAAATCCCAAAACCCACAATGCAACTTGATGACATAACAACAAAGCATTCAAGTCATAAATCAAATCTAATATTTGGATTTCCTAAATCCATACTCATTCAATAGGTAGTGTTGACAAAGTCAAAGATATGATAACTAGATCATCTGAAATAATCATAACCCCTATTTTCTCTTTCATTATTGAGAATCTAAAACATTTAAACTTACTTCTCTTTACTGAATATAGAGAATTAAATCATTCAAGATAATCATGAGGAAGTTACTACTTTTGGATATACTAAATCTATATCTCTTTCATATTTCATTCACAATGAATTAATTGCTCTAACGGAAAGAAATCAAATTAGGATAGCTACTTGCCTCATCAATATAAACAACTTCTTAATTTACTTTTAAATCGACACAAAATCATGCAAGTAAACTCTTTCCATTTCCTAACCAAATCTTATATTTCATTCAATTTTCTATTTAGAACATGCAATCACTTTAACATAATAAAATATCGTTTCTTACCCATTTACCCATATATACTAATCAATCCATTTTAAATCTCTATTCAATAATATATTGCATACATCTTATAAAATAAAATATGATAATGAATTTACACTTAATATATATATGCTCCATATTATATAGACACAAAATATATATATTAATAAATTTAATTACATATATTCTTTAATATTTCATTCACAACGATTAAATTGCTCTATGAAAATAAATAAAACATAATAAATATTTGTCTTTTCAAATATATTCATTTCCTAGATTTACTTCCAATACAACATAAACTATTGCCATTACTATATTCTATTTCTATCCAAAACTTATATCTTTTCTATTCTCTATTCAAAACATGTCATTTTATCAATGTATAAAAATAACTCTTGGCTTTTCTATTTAACCATGCATTCATATGTTTTTTTCCAATAAAATATCATTAATTAAACAAACATTTAAATATAAATACTTCTACAATTCTTCGATATATTTAAATATCATTTTTCTTAACAATTCGACCATGCATTCAAAAACCAACACAAGTACACATCTAATTGGATTTATTTCATTTTCTATCTAACTCATATAATTCAATCAATTTCCTATCTAAGCATGGAATTTATAAAATATCTCTTTCCTTATCTATTTGACCTTGCAATTATAAAATATCTTAAAATATCATTTTCCCTAACAGTTTAATCATGCATTTAACCTTATCTTTTTTTTTTAAAAATCTCCATGCAACTCAAATACATGCACTTAAATAAAACAAATTAAAAACTAATTATACTCCTGATTGAAAACAACATGTAAATATACATCATATGTATATATATTAATATATTTTATTAAATAATACATTATTTAATAAAACATATTAAATTTCAACAAATAAAACATTAAATTTTGGGGAGAAATTACACTAATATTTAATTCTCTAATTGCTCTTAACAAAATAAATATTTCCAACTATAACTCAAAACATTTCGCTTAAATTAAATAATCAATTGCCCTTGCAAATTAAATCATTATAAAAATAATCAAATTAACATTTGGTCTCTTCCATAACTTATTGTGTTAAAATAAGATTAGTATTTGGACTATAACCCAATATCATATATATATTTTTCCAATTAAATCAAATTAACAATTGGACCTTTTACATATGAATTTAAATTTCATAATTAAATATTAAATTATGCATTCTTTAAATCTAATATTTAACTCCTTCAATTAAACTTTAACATGCCATTTTAGAATAAAAGATAATTTCCCCATACATTTATAATTTTATTTCCACTAATCTAATATACAGATTTTATTTAAAATAATATAAATAAATATAATATTTTAATATTATAAATTATAATATAAAATATTATCAAATAATATTTTAATATTATAATAACAATACATAAAATATTAATATTTATAAATATCAATTTATTAATATTTTATTATCAAAGTAGTCATAGAAAATTAACTTAACAGCAGTCTCATGTTTCAAGCATAACTCAAAAACTACGATCTGGATATTTGTGATATTTTTACAGGGATAAGAAAATTCCAAGGCACAGAAACCCTTTAAATTTCCTAACAACCCAGTTTGTGAAAGTGGAGTTATATGTGATGCAACCAGACCATTTTACTTTGAAAAATATAATTACCTACGGATTTTAAAATCTGATTTTTTAATAATAAACAGAGGGTTTGATTTTCTAAAAACATTCTAAAAAACATTGCTCAATCTCTATGTTTGAATCCAAAACACAATAATCGATTTCCTCAAACAAATTAAATTCAACTAAGGTTTTCACAATTTTCACTCAAGAATTTTCACAAAGCAAAAGCTGCAAATCTATTTGATTCTTTTCTTCTAACAACAAATTTATTTTTTAAAATAGATCTAATAAACAAATCTTTAATCACTACTATTTTAAAAACAATCAAGAACAATAAAAACACAGAAGAAAACCTGGTTCAAGAAGCTACAGAAGATTTGAATTTTTGCTGCAAGCCTCCTCCAAAGATTTCCTGAATTTTCTTCAATCATCCAATGAATCCAATCCAAAACCCAAAAAATGCAAACAATTTTTCCTCCAATCAATTCTACAATCAAACTTTCTTCAAACCCTTCCTTTGTGCAAATTTTTCCAAGATTTCTTCTCTACTGTAAAAATGAATTTTTCTAAAAACTTTCTACCGTAAAATTAAAACATGCATTCATTATAAAACAAAAATACCTAATACCACCCTAATTCACATTACATGCAAATTAGATATTTCAATTTCAATTTCAATTTCAATTTCAATTTTCGAAAACCCACTTTCAATTTAAAATGCAATTTCAAATAATAAACTTATTTCCAAAGTTGAAACTCATTTCCCAGATAAACCTTTAATTATAATTTTTAATTTAATTCCCACACGTTGAAATTAAATTCCAAAATTAATTTTAATTCTTTTATTTCCTTTCATTTTCTTGTATCACGTTTAATTAATTAATTTAACTATTTAATAACTAAATTCAACCCCCTTGGATTAAAGTTAATTAATTAAATTAATTAAATATAATTAATTAATTTAAATATAAACTTTTATCCACATTGCATAATTTAAATTAAATAACCATCAACATGATTTAAATGCAATTATTTTGAATATCTATTTCCAAATCAAGAATCCTTCAGAATTAATTAATATTAAAGCAAGGCGATGAATGACTCGACACATACCACTGACGACACTATGGCTAGGGTGTAGACTTGACACAAGTTACCTAGCTACTATCTCCTATTCAACTTAACCGTTGGATCGACATGCTCAAACCTATGAAACCAGGTGGAGTCGATGTCATGTACCTGCAATCTTGCAACCAAGTAAACATCATACAATATATCTAGCATATAATACACATCGTGAAGAAGGAATTACAGATTCGCAGGGCACTCGCAAGCGAGTGACGCAAACCCGTCTTCTTCACCAATACACTCATTGAAACTGACACTTCCATCATAATTCAATAATCTCATAATAACATCACATGATAACTTTACAACATCATTAGTCCATTAAAGCATGAGAAACACTAATTAGGTCAACACATCACACAATAATATTTGTCGCTCAATAGTAGTGATCAAAAAATCATAACAAAATGTATTCAGTATCAAAGTAACTGCAACCAAACATAGCATAAAGTAAACCGAACAAGAAGCAAAATGGAGGAGTATTACAAGATTTTAGGAGACTTTAGAATTCTTCTATTGTCACATCCTCCCATAATTTGGGTAGATGAGATAAGACTTACCTTTTCTCCACTCGGCCTCGACATCACCCTCCCTTGTCCACCTCACCTTGCACATGTCCTCATGTGATGGCTTGTGAGGTCTCAAATCATCCTGTACTTTGGTCTTCTAACTAGGATGCAATCCAAGCCATCCATTTCTTAATTTAGAGGCATTTTCCCTAAATATGGTGAATTTGGGCTTCATTAACCAATCACACACTTAGCCAAACTTTTACACTCTTGCATCCTAGCCATCAAACCACCATTTTTGCAGTATTTTTAACCCTCATATTGCATCCAATCACTCATCCATGGCTTCCATTACATCCACCATCACATGCACATCAGTTTAAGCTTCATTTTAGGTCATTTTGTCTAAGAAGGAGAACAAAAAGTCAACATAAAAGGTCCAACCAAAGGAGACAACTATTTAAAAAATGGTGTTTATTACACATTTTGTTTGAGTTAAGCTAGGCTAATGTAGAGTTTTTTTTTATATTCTTTATTTTATGCATTTCATCTTGTTTTACATTTTTAGATTAATAAAAACACTTACACACAATATATATATTAAGAATGGAAAAAATATATCCATGCACTAAAGTTTCAAGTTATCAATACATACAACAAAAATGAAGGAAAAAATTTACTATATAAATCTCAACATCTCATGTACTTTCATCTTTCAATATTTTATCAACAACTAAATGATAGTGTCAATTTTTTAATTTTAAAAAAAATAAAATTATTAAATATAATAAAAAATCCATATTTTATCAGTTTACATCATTTCAAAATTCAAAACATATATGCCAGTTTTTAGTGACTCAGTTTTAAAAGTTGTATCAAAGTTGGTTATTTCCTTTATAAAAATGTGACACAACATTTTACTTTTATCAACATGTAGAAAATTAGACATGAAAGTCTACAAATGAAAATAATGGCCACTAAAAGCTCAACCTTTGCTTTGTGCTAAAAAAAGTAGGAAAAAATCATTATCTTCTCATCTAGAATGAATCTATTTTCATTCATGACAAATTTATATGATTTTTCCACTCGCTAATGAACTATGACTTCCGCTCTCATGCCAAAATAATCTAGCTGTCCCTTTTTCCATCCTTAAGAAATTTTCAAATTTCATTCCAACTTTCATGAGCCATGACTTTTCACTCAGATTACAAATTAAAAAATAGTCTACATTGTTGGAAAGATATCGATGAGCACAAGGTATATAAAATATACCTTTTGGTATATTTTGATATTTGACCATTTTTCAGGCCCATTCAAAATTTCTACGAGCCTCAAAATTGAATTTAATTTTTTTTAAAGCAATTTTGAAGACAAACACATTAATATCTCACAAATGACAAATGGAATTGAAGTAATCTATTCACAACTAGATTCATTTCACCACTTCGGAGCTCTATGTAAATTTTTTTGTCTATATGCACACAAATGGCGACTTATTAAAAATAGTAACCTTGCTATTTTTAGCCCACCAAACCTAACAAAAATCAAAATAAACATTTTTTCGCGGGGATGCAAGATTTCTCTTGCACTCTGAATGCTCCAACAATAGTCTAAGTTTAGAAAAGTCTACATTTGAGAGATTAAAGTGTTGAGACTACTTTATGGACACAAAAATATCATGTAAACTATTTTTAAAAAAATCTCACATCTAGTCAATGAAATCTTAAACCCATGTCCTCTTCTTGTTAAACCCATAAGTTGTATCCATTGTTTATCTTCATGTAGTCAATTGTCAAAGTAATTGAAATGTTTCATCATTGTTCCCATTTAGATCATGATCCATTGTTTATCTTCATGTAGTCAATTGTCAAAGTAATTGATGTTTCATTGTTCCCATTTAGATCATGATCCTAGAGACAATCCATTTGCATTAAAATAACAAACTATTTGTTTTATAAGAGTTAATTGTTACAAATCTAATGTATCTAAATCCTAGAAGAACAAAGTTAGGCTTGAGGTTCTTTTCTAAATTTCAAATATCCTTGTTAGAGAGATTAGGAGTTCACAGAGCTGGTTATTAGTATAGTGAAATCATGAATGTGGAGGAGCTTATTGGTAACTAACAACATGTTATATTGTCTTGTAATAATAATGATTACAATCTACTTGTAGTAATTGATCTTACCACCTCTTGAGCTTAGGGGATTCTATTTAAGCTATATGGTTGTCTTTTCATGAGTGTTGCAAAAATAATAATGTTAATGTATCTTATATTATTTTTAACATTTGAAGGCACCACAATAGCTCATTGTGTGTAACTATCATTCTACTCTACTAATAATATACATATTATATATTATCTAAATCAGCATATCTCACTATTGATAGCGATATAGAATAAATAATTGCCTGCTTTCTATAGATGAATAAGAAATTTCTTATATTTTAGGCCGAAAGGCTTTAGTGAGATGGGAGTAGGGTCAATTTGTATGAGTTGGAATCCATTGTCAATTATGAGTGGAGCATAAAAGAGCTAAAAGGAAGTGAAAAAAAAGAAAGGAATAAAGAACTAAGAATTGGATCCCACGTCAATCCTTTTCTTGCTCTATAAATACACAGATGGGTCTCACCTCGTTGCATCCATACACACAGAAGGTGCATTTTGGGAGGACGGATACTTGTCATAATACTGCCGAGCAAGAGATATTAGGGGTATATTGTTTTCATGAAATGATTTTTTTTATTTAGTGGGTAACTTCTGAATGCTTTTTTCCTACTCATGGTGATGCAGAAGTTCGAAAGCAATCATGGATAGCGAAAACTCTAGTAATAGTCGTCAAATGCAAAATGTTCTCATCAAATGCGTAAAGTTTAACCTGTATCTTACTGCGGATAAGAACAGTAATAAAGTTATTTTGTCTTATAGAGATGACAACGATAAATCACAGGTAAGCATCTGTCTCGATTAACGGTGTGCCGATCGGTTTCAATTTTGATATTAATTTAAGGAAATGTAGGTGAAATGATTAGACACTTTTTCTTGCCTTGCGGCAATGGTTTAAACAGAAATATGGAAATTCATGCAGTTTCCAAAATATTGGGAAAGTTGCTTTCATGACTTCCGACAATGATGAGTCGGTGAGATTTCATTCTAGAGATTTTTTGGGCTTTAGGAGAATTTATCATTATCAATTCACTGTTTAAAAATTCATCTCTAACAATTCACCATCATGACTAATTCATCTCAAAGAAAATTCATAGTCACTGTCGAAAATTCATTGCATTAAAAGTTTGAGATTAACTTTTCGTGGCAATGAATTGCTGGTGGTAAATTTTCTTTGAGGTGAAACGATGATGAATTTTTTCATGATGAATTACTGGTGTTGAATTTGCCTGATGCCCTTTATTCTGATATTATTATATGCATGTGTTGTATGACACTTTCATGTTTTTTCTGTAGATGATAACAAGTCAGGCTGATCAGGCTCTATGGGATGTCGTGGACATACCGCATACAAAATGCTCAACGATTTTTAGTGGAGAAACTGCTATGAAAGCCATAAGAGCGGACTACTCAAGTGTTAAACTCATTGATTATAATCTCAATGATGAAGAGTCCTTCACGTTCCAAATAATAGGCATCTAAGCTATAAATAATAATAGCTTATGAAAGTAGTATTATTACTCTATATAGTTACTAAGTTGGTCTAAATAAAGCAAAAGGTTTTTTTTAATTGTGTGTATTTACTATTGAGTAAAGTACACACAATTTTTTTCCTTTTGGTATTTTATGTAATCTGAATTTAATGATATTTTGATTTTGTTCTAACAACATTTGATAGAATTTGTATTATATATAGTTTGTAGGAATTTGTTAATCTTTTATTTGTGGAACTAAATTTTAATGTATCAATTATAATACATTGAATTTCTCCAAAGATAATAAGAAGGAAATTTTCGAAGTAAAATTTGTGATATTGTGATATATTATTTTTCAGTGGCAACATATATATTTGGTAAAACAATAATGGAGATTATATTTTAAGAAATATTTACTTTACAAGAAGTTCAAACGATTAAATTTAAGTTTTTTTATGCCACTAATTTTTTTTACAATAATGAAATTTGGATTCATTCCAATACAATTTAAGGAAAATAATTTCTTTACTTAATAAAAGTATTAATTAAATTTAATAATTTGAGGCTGAGTTCATGACTCAACAAAAAGATAATTATTGTTAGTTTGATCCAAACATTTGTATTAAAGAGTGGTTAACCCTATCATAAAATTGAAGGCTTTTTAAGATAATTTTAAATTTAATACATTTTTCCAAGGAAAATCAATACATGGTCAAACAAGACTAAAAATTATTTATGTAGAATTAATGTGTATGTGTGTGTGTATGTGATGAAATGGGGGTTTGATGGATTTGAATAAACTATGTGATTGACTTAAATCCCACTAGGTGAGTCAACATGCCCTTAAATAAATCTAGAAATGTCCTAAGGATGGAATGCAATGATCTAATTAGGCTAATAGTGCAACTTACTATTTTAACGCAAATATAGAATACACAAAAATTCATAGACAAATTTAGACAACTAAAATGAGTAGATCAAGAAACTATGCATAGGTGGTTCAAATCTAGGGTTAAAAATGGAAGACACAAGCACCTAAAGCTTGAGTCTCCTTGTAGTTCTTTTGTAGATCTATCTTCACAGTCCTCTAATGTTATACTAGGGCTTCCTATTTTCACTTGTAGATCTATCGAGTCACTATCTAAAAATGTTGTAGGTGAGTTTTCATGAGTTTACAAGATGTATAATCTCAATTGCAACAATGGAAAATAAGTCTTCAAACTTCCTTCAGTATCCTTTAGGTCTGAAATCTACACATTCACAAAGAGAAGAGATGTTGTGCCATTTAGGAACTTGCCTTGGTCAAACTCCATGTTAGTGTTTCCAATTCCACAATTAAAATTTCAATAATAGGAAAGATAAATGATAAGAAGGAATGATGAAATCAAAAATTGTTGCAACTCACCACCCTTCAATGGTTTCCTTTAAGGACTGAAGTCATGCACATCACCTCAATGTCTTGGATCTTACTTGCTTGATCTTTCTTGAATGATTGGATTGCTTGGACACCTACAAAGAATTAGAATTCACAAAAATATAACATGAAAATGTATAAACTCATATAATATTTGATATGATGTTAGAATATTGAATTATTGTAATAAAGTTTTCAAATTCTACTCTTGAATTCTCTCAATTCTCTTAATCATGAGTTCATCAATATTTCTCTAGATGATTTTTAAATGATGTAATAACTAGGTATTAATAGGCATTCATTTAATTTCTCAAAAATTATATCATAGTAGCTAACTTTAGACAATTGAATTGCAAATATCAAATTACCAACACCAAGATAACTAGTCCTATATGATAATTGCTAAATGATATGATGCTACTATAACACAAATGGACTTGAAACTTAATAGATGTAGATACAAAAAACCAAATGAAGCTAACTAAGAAACCATGATTATAATACTATTCTAAAATGATGTGATATGCTAATTGTTGAATGATAATTTCATTTTTTCTCTAGTACTATTTCTATAGAGTAAGATTGCATAAAATTGGGGATCCTTTTCCTATAGAAAATGGTTGTATTTATAGATTCCTCACAACACATTTGTGAAGAAGCAACACAAAAAAGTTCTAGATTTGATCTTGAGGATTGAATAGTGAAGGATGAGGAAGCTTGAGCTGATCAGGGGGATTGTTCCTCCCCATAAAAACATCATGTCAGATGATAGGAAAAATCTGAGGAAGGAGATTGAGAGATTGATTGTCAATTTGTCTCCAATTTGTCTTGAAGGCTTTCCTGTGAATTCCAGTTGAATTAATTATATATAATATATCTAATTTAATTAGTGAGTGAATAGAGGAAATTGCCTTTATGCGTTTATTTGAATTTTTGAATTTATGCAAATGTAGAAAAAAGAAGATATTTAATTAAATGAAACAAATATATGAAATTTTCTTATTTAATAAAAAGGGATATGATAATTAAATAAAAACTTTAGGATATCTTTATTTAATTTAGAGGAAATATGATTAGATAATTAAATAATACAAACTATTGAATTTTGTTTATTTAATTAATATAGGATAAATGAATAAATGTAGAAGAAATAATTAAGATGAAATAATATGATAGAAGAATTAAAAGTGAACTAAATAAATATTTCTGTTTATTTGATAGCAGAGGAATTTAAGGGTAATTAATCAAGTAAGTCTAATTTAATTAATTTTTTTATCCAAACCATTTTTAGGTGTATATAGTTTTCCCCTCTTTGAACTAATGTACTTATACATTGCTTCAAAAAATAATTTGTTGTTGTTGCTAGTATTGACGAAAGAATTTAGTATGCCCCAGACATTGATTTTGCTGTGATAATTGTTATATGCCCCCTTGGGAGATAAATTGATGAATTTTTTATGTTTTTGGAATTTTTCAATATTTCGTAATTTTTTATGATTTTTCTTTTGATGATTTTATAATGATTTGATTATGAAATAATTTATCTCCCAATAAAAAGTTGTGAAAGTGCCCCTCTGAAGAAGTTGAATTAATCTCCTAGTAAAAAAAATTAAATAAATCGCATAATAATCCCTCTTAATCACTCTATAAAAAGTGACAAAGGGGTAATTTGGAATTCATTTGTGCAATTGAGTTTTTCAAAGAGAGTTATTTTTAGCCATTCGGAGCAAGATGCCTATTCCTTACCACATTGATTGTTTCGAACACGTGTGGAAACAACCGCCCGACTACGTATGGACCTCTGGTATGTTCCCTTTTACCTCCTCATTTTTTGAATTTTTTTTATTTTCGTGCTTTTATTTGGATTTAGAATTTTTTAATTGTTTTAGTGCATAGGCAAACCAATGTAGTGCATAGAATAGTTGTTATAGTTTATATACTAAACTAGCACCCGAGTGAACTGTATTAGCACGTTCATACGATATTTTAGTACATTGAATTAATTAACGCCCAAATGAGGTTATGTAGCACATCTGTAGATTAGTTTAGCATATAGGTCAATTTAGCGCCTATAACAAATTAATTAGTGCATAGGAATGACAAAATGGTGCATGGTATTTTTTAGCGCTTTAACCTCCTGAAATAGCACATTGACCAAATGAAATAGTGCATAGAAATATTTAGCACTTCGACTCTCTGATTTAGTGCTTTGACCACCTGAAATAGCGCATATATTATTTTAGCACATCAACACACTGTTTTAGTGCATGAATACAAAAATGATGAATTTGTCAATTTTGTCCATGATGTTGTTAATTTTTTATTGTGTCAGCCTTTGGTTTGATATATTTTGATGATTTTTGTAGAGTAAATGATGTGTATCCTCATGATAGTCAAGGTTTGATGATTGATTGTCAATAATTATCCTCATCATAGGCGAGGAATTTTTATTTTTTTTAATAAACCTCATGATACGCAAGGTTGATTAAATTTTAATTGACCTCATGATAGGTGAGGTACAATAATAAGATAATGATGACCTCATGATAGACGAGGTTTTTTGATTGTCCCTCATGAGATTTCATCAAAGTCTCACTAGAGCTATTTAGATTTGATAGGCTGACTGATTTTTGTGAGCTTGACATAGGTTAATGACTTCAAACATTTCATGTTGATAGGAAGTATTGATGAACCTATAGGTTTGAGAGAGATTTATGAGGATATTTGATTTGATACCGTAGTTAGTGTAGCTTGAGATAGTTGTGATTGTGTGTTGTGGTTTGGCTTCTCTCTTAGATATGCCCCAGATTAAGATAAATCAAAGTCTGTTGACAACTTTAGTAGAGAGATTTCATAGTGAGCATAATACTTTCCACCTTCCTACTAGTGAGATGATCGTCACTCCTAAGGACATATGGTGGATTTTGAGGATTCCAATTGTAGGTGAGCTTGTGTTATATGATTTTGTTGAGCAGGGTGGGACTGATTCTCCTCATAGAGTATTTCAAGATGATCATATTAGTGGTTATGAGATATCATGGTGTGAGATGGTTGATGTCTACGCCACTCTATCTTTAATACTTGCTTCTTTTATTGGAGGGTTCCTTTCTCCTGATCATAGGTCAAAGGGGCTCTCTATTGGTTGGGGTCTTTGTTTGAAAGGTATGATTGTTCATTAGATGAGATATGACTGGGGGATGTGTACCTTAGTGCATCTTTATCATGATTTTCATTCAGTTCTTTATCTTTGAGGTCACACTTTATCACCGAGGGTTAGTTTACTATAGGTTTGGGTGTGGGAACACATTGTTGTTACATGTCTAGTCATGGTGAGACAACGACCATCCATGAGGTCGTATATGCATATTTATACAAGTTGACTTACTCAACCTATTTTGGGTAAGTTAGAGCACTAGAGATGAGTGTTGGATGATGTTGAGGTCATAACATGGTGACCTTCCTCAACTGTGAACACTAGGATGATGATGAAATTCAGCTGCCATATCTTTGTCAGTCAATGATATTGATTGGTTAGACTCAGTTTGTGCTAGAGATATTTTTATTGAGGAGAGTTCTTAGATAGTATGGTAGTGTTTAGTGCATGCCCTAGGGCATTGCTCATTATGGTCATCGGCAGATTGATGCAGCAGATTAGGGAGCTTGCATGTCCTATGATGTCATAGTTTAGGATTTTCAGGCTTTACAACCTATATAGTGGGACATTCATCCAGACATCGTCGAGGTATGAGTCACTCCTGACTATTCAATGTACCTTGTATTACATCCCTTCCCATGGATTACCATTCCAAACGAGCTAGTTCCTTTACCTTTGGAGGAGGAGGTGGTGGTGATGAGGGTGAGGGTGATGATAGTAGTGATGATGATGATGAAAATGGTGAAGATGAGGGGGTTTTTGATGTTCAAGATCTTATGGTGCCTTGTAAGAGCCAATCAATGGTAGCACCATCTAGGTAGCGTGTATGTATTGGTGTTCCCTCTCAGCACCAACAGACTTTGATTACCACTCTTCAGGTGCACGTACAAACTCTATAGGTGTAGTGAGTATAGGTTCAAGGTTTACTAGCTCAGAATTAGACATGGATATAGGTCTAGGCCTAGGCTCATGCACATTCTATTGCGTAGGTATAGGGACAATTGGTAGTTGCACAAACATAGATTGCCTCATTGGTAGTAGAGCGGGATAGTGCTAGACAGATTGCAGAGCAGGCACAGGCTACTACAAAGAGATTACAACAGATAGACGATGGTACTATTGTGGGTGACTACATGAGAGAGGTTCTTTTTTTTTTCCAGGAGGTAGATTTTTATAGAGGTTGATACCTGATGACTATTAGTGAGGCAGTGACTGAGGGTGTGAATCAGCCACCACACAGAGATCTAGGAGTTCCCAATCTATCTAGTGGAGGAGGCACTAGTCCTAAGATGCTTGCACCCTTTGGGAGTAGTAGATCCTAGCTGTATGATCTTATTTGTGATAGATTGAGACATGATGTATACTTTGGTTCTGCCAGTTTTGATGTTGTATCTCCTCATATTTCAAACATCTTTGTATACTTCGGATTTATGACTCATGTTGATGAATGGATATAGATGTATTATTTTATTTAAATGGATCAATAGATGTATGATGATGTATCTATATAAATGAATGCATATGTAATGGTATAAATACTTTTTGATATGAAATGTAAATAGGATGTGGCTTTCTTTTTTTTTGTTTGATGTAAATGCAAATATATGGTGTAATAAATGGATGATAATGATGCATGATAAATGAAAAGATGAATGATTGTGAGTGGAAATACAATGATATGATGTAATAAAATTAAAATACAATGATAAAATTATATGATGAAATATGATATCTTGAATGAAAAAATGATTGATGGATGAATGAAATGCGATGATATGATGTAATAAAATTAAAATGTAATGATAAAATGATATGATGAAGTACAATATATTGAATGAAAAATGATTGATGGATGAATGAAATGCAATTATATAGATTTATTATTGAGATTAACTTTTGCAACTTTTACGTGATATGGAAAATGTGATATGATAAATGTAAAAATTATTTGATTCAAAGCCATGAATGATGAAATGATAATAAAATGTTTTCTAATGTATGAAAATGAAAATGATGATGCAACTACATTATCATGATGATTATTTTGATAATTTCGAGTATACTCAATCTTCTAATGAAGAAATTTAACATCATGTTGGAATTTGGTTACCCTTCTTTGAAACAAAAATACTCTGCATATGCATAAATAACATAAATGTCATCTAATGTCTACTATGCAAACCTACATGCAAAATTATCAAATTAACAATCCTCTTATATATTATTTTTGTCATCATTGAGCCTAAAAAATGTTTAAAGTGAGTACAAACATCGATGGTATGAATTAGACCATGATGACCTCAGTACTTCTTTCATGATTTTTGATATTGCAAGTGAACACAAGCATCTAGGTATATTTAAACCAAGATGAACTAAGAATTTATTGCATACATAGAAAAGAATTAATCATTATACCATGTAAATTCATAATGTCATTAGTGATACTTTTTAAATCACATCCCATGACAATTTACACAATAAATAATTAATTCACAGACAACAGACAATGAAAATATCATTCTCCTTCCTAGCTTCTCCAGTTCAATACATTATCGAGTTGCTCCAAAGAAATGATAACAATGATCAAAGTAAAACATGTTAAAAATTCAGGCATATTGCGATCAAAATTTTATTCAAAAGAGTATCATCCACCTAATAGTTGTCTTGATTTGACCTTGATTTTAGTTGTGTTGATTTGGATGCTTGATTTCTTTTAATGTTCATATGTTCAATTTTTTTCTTATGTTTGAGTTCAACATTGATCATTGTGTTACTATGTTTTCATACCATTGTTTTGTCCATATGTTTAAGCTCAAGCTTATATCCCCTAGTGAGTTCAGTATTTGGCCCCCAAGCTAGGGTGAGAGAAGATCTTTTTGCAATGATTAATGATACTCAAATGGAAATGATAGTGAAATTTAATTACCATGACATGTCTCAAATAGACTGAAACTCTAGTTTAAATCACAAGTAGTGCATGTTTCCAAGTTTTTGCTACAAGTTTTTATTGCATTTTTTCGTTTTATGGTTTTTTTGTTATTTTTCTCTTTTCTCATTTTTTTGTATTTTCGTATTTTCTCATTTTTTTGTATTTTTTTGTTTTCTCATTTTTTTGTTACCAAGACACATGTTTTCCAAGTTTTCATCAAGACAACTATTTTGGGTGGACATGCACCATGCACTAGGTAATTCATTTGTAGAAATTTCTAAGATAGATGATGTTGATAGTTTCATCAAACAGATCCCCCTCAGGTGTTGAAAGTTGATAGGCTCTTGATCTATAGAGTGATATGATGAGGAAAGGACCTACCCAATTAGGTTCAAATTTTCCTTTATTTTCTCTATCTTATTGATTTCTAGGGTTTTCTTTCAGGACCAAGTCACCAACCTGAAAGACTCTACGCTTTTGCAGGTGATTGTAGCTTATTGGCATTCTTTGTTGGTATGCTTGCAAATGATTGACAACTTTCTGAACAAGTTCATCCAATAATTATAGTTCTTGAAGCCTAAAAACTCTATAATCTTCATTCAAATCAATTCCCTTCAGTGACACACAGAGTGATGGAATCTCCACCTCAGTGGGTAGTATGGCCTTTGATCCATATAATAAGGCATATGGTGTAGCTCCTATAGGCATTATTATTCTTATTACGTGTGCCCATAGAGCTAGTTTTAATTGAATATGCCAATCACATCCAACATCATTGACCATTTTCTTTAGAATTTTTAGAATTGTTTTGTTGGAGGCCTCTACTTGGCCATTTCTCTGAGGGTAGTACAATGTTAAGAAATGTTTTTGGATGTGAAACCTCTCACACAGTACTTGGGAATATTGTTTTTTTAATGGTTTTCCATTGTCTATGATAATGAACTGAGGTACACCATACCGATAGATGACGTAATTCAATATGAAGGAATATATCTTCTTACCCATGATTTTTGTTAATGAAACCACTTCTATCCATTTTGTAAAGTATAAAGTTGTTATTATGAATTTGTTTCCATTGGATGAAGATGGGTTTATCTTGCTGACCAGGTCTAGTCTCCACTGACAAAAGGCCCATGTTCATGTAAATGGTTGCAATTCATATGCTGGTGTGTGGATTAGGTCATTATGGATTTGACACTTCTGGAACTTCTTAGAAAATTGATAAAAATCTTTCTCCATGTTCAACCAATAATACCCCAGACAGAGGAGTTTCTTTGCCAGATTTAGCCCACTTGAATGAGTTCCACAAACACCTTCATGGACCTCACATAAAATTGTCTCAAATTCATTATGTTTTAGACAACGAAGAAGAGTACTATCTAGATCTTGACGGTAAAGCATGTCATCGATTAAGGTATGTCGAGTGGATTGACGGATGAAGTTGCATTTCTAGTTTCTGGAAAGATCAAGAGGAAGGATGTTGTATTTTAGGTAAGCATAGGTCTTTCCATAGATGCAGGATTCGACTTCATCTAAATGGCATATGGTTTAAGATTCAGGATTATCATAAGCAATATTTATACACTTTTTCACAAACCCATCAAAATAAAGCCTCCATTGTTGTGTTGTCATAGTAAGAATGTCTGCATCAGGAAACTCAATTATCATAGGATGATCATCAGTTAATCGATCTTTGGCTAATTTTTCATCAACCACTTGACCTTTTATGGCTCTCCTTTCCACATATTGGATATCAAATTCACTTAAAAGAATGATCCACTTGGCTAGTCTACTTGTTAAAGCAACCTTACTAAGTAGATACTTTAACGAGTCAATCTTTGCTATGATCTTGATTGTGTGAGTCAACATGTAATGCCACAAATTTTGGGTAGAAAATACTACCGCCAAACAAGACTTCTCGATGAAGGAGTAATTTATTTCATAGCCACTCAAAGTTTTGTTGATGTAATAAATGGCTTGTTCCCTTCCCCCATAATCTTAATGTGCCAATAGTGCTCCTAAAGAAATGTTTGTTGTTGCAATGTATAGTAATAAAGGTCTACCTTTTGTAGGTGGCATGAGAATAGGTGGCGACATAAGATATTCTTTTATTTGGTTGAAATTCATTTCACATCCTTGATCCTATTTGAAGAAGACATTTTTATGCAACAAGTGACTAAATGGATGAATTTTGTCTACTAACTTGGAGATAAATCTCCTAATTGATTGTATCCTACCTTGTAAAGACCTTAGTTGATTAATATTCTTTGGTGGCGGTTTTTCCATTATTTCCTTGACCTTTGTGGGATCCACTTCAATATCTTTTTCTGACACTATGTATCCTAGGATTTCCGTTGATGTAACACCATAGACACATTTCTTAGGGTTTAGTCAGACATTGACATTCTCTAGCCTTGTAAATTTTTTTCTCAGGATATCTAGATGTCCTTCTTTGGAATATGACTTTTCTATGATATCATCCATGTAATCCTCCATAAAATTATGCATCATATGATGGAATATTGTAGTCATTGCATCTTGATATATTTACCCTGCATTCTTCAACCCAAAGGGCATGGTGTTCTAGAAAAAATATCCCCATGGACATGTGAATGTAGTTTTCTCCTAATCATCTAGTGCTATCCTGATTTGGTTGTAGTCGAAGAAACCATCCATTATTGATAACATGGCATGTCCTGCTATTAGGTCCACAATGATGTAAATGTTAGGTAAGGGGGAATCATGCTTGGGAAATGCCTTATTCAGATCACTAAAAATTTTACATATTCTGATACTATTTTATGGCTTTGATATTGGGAAAATATTTGATATCCATTCAGAATAATTGATAGACCTAATGAATCATGCATCTAACAACTTCTTCAGCTCAACCTTTACCATCAATGTGATATGTGGATGCATCTTCCTCAGTTTTTGTTTTACAGGTTTAATTCCATTAGGTAGAGATAAATGATGCATTAAAAGATCTCGATCTAAACCTAGCATATCAGAGTAGGACCAAGCAAATTTAATGCTTCTTTATTCAAATAATTTGAAAAATTCAGGCTTTCTTGTTCAGTCATAGATGCTACCATATGCAAAATATTTTTATTTTTTGTTGTGCCAATGTTAATAGACTGTGTAGGCTCTACCAGTACTGATGACCTTTCATGAAAATGCTTTAGAAGGGTATCAAATCTCCCATATTTTAGTGCTTGAGAGATTTTTTCACCATCTAATGTGTTCTTTATTTTTTTGTTTTTCGAGATCTAATGTTGTCATTGAATGGTTTTCACCATTAGATCCATTATTCTTGTTTTCAATTTTTCAATTGGAATATTTGACACCCTCCTATAAAAATATGTCGTTATGAGATCTATGATTATAAATTGTGTCATGTTCTTCACAAAAAAGTAAGTTTATAATATCATCATCATTTGCAAAGCAGGGTACATTGATAGGTTTAGTTGGTTCCCAGTTGATAAGTTCAGTATGTACTAAGGGAAAAAAGTCATTAGATTGACTTTGGTCAATGGCAGTAAGGGTTTGAATAGTTACAGTGTCAGGGTTGTCATTAGGGATATCAATTTCTATGATATTACTTCTCTCCAAATCATCTAGCTAACTCGATGTATGTCTATCCTCACTTGAGTCATTGATATTTTGTGATTCAAGTACAAGTGGTCTAGTCCCCGAGATTTGTCCCTCCTCATGTGTGGTTGCATACTCTTTTATGAAATATATTTGTACATTTGTGTATGATACATGAGAATAAAGATCCCATTCATACTCATTGGAATTTTTTTCAGAGCTATCTCTCATTTGAAGGATTCTTTCAACCGCCCTTTTAGTCATTTCTTGTTTTTCTTCCTCGAATAACCCAGTCCTATCTTATCATTTGTCTAAAGAGTGAGAGGTTGAATGGTTTATATGATGCCTTCTTTCCTTTTTCCAATAGGTCCTTGTCCCTCATAACCAATTTTCTCTAGAATAGATTTTCCTTTGCCATACTGATCTGTCTTTACAGTAATATTTTCTGATGTCGATGCTTCTTCATCTTTGTATAACCAATTGAGGATGGCCTTATCTTTTGATTAATCTTCTAAAGTAACAAATTTCACAAATATTTCCTCTAGAGGTGTGGTAGGTTGTGATGGATTCTATGTTATCATTGATGGTTGTCCATATGACCTTGGAGATTGTATCAAATATGAAAGATTAAGAGAATTCTCAATAGAATATTGTCCCATGCCTTTGTCATTTAGTTGGATCTTTTATTGAAATTTTTTTGATAGAGAATTCAGTGGACCCTTATTTTTTGATAAATTAGAATCAACAACACTTTTATCCTTTGATTGACCTTTTTTCTCAACCCACTTAGATATAATATTTGGATGCTTTTCACCGTCTCAAGAATTGGAAGTGCAAGATTCTCTATCATGGGGCACAAAGGTGTCTTGAGATTTTTTAAGCATGTTACAATGTTGAGGATTGTTGTAGTTAGCTAAAATAGTTACCTCTGGTCCATTGACTGAATATTTTATGTTAGCTCTTTTTCTAGCACTTGGCAAGCTATATTATTCACCATTGGTCCTAATTGAATAGGTAATATGATAAATCTCTTGGAGGATCTCTCTTCTTCATCATAGGATTTTATTGTCATTTTCCCTTGGGCATCAATAGCATTATTTGAGTAACCTACTGCACATATCAATTTTAAAGTAAAAATGTTTAAATCAGCTCCACCATCTATTAGGGCATGTTTGACACGATGTTTGTGGATTGAGACTTCAATATGATGGGTTGTATTATGCAGATGATTAATTGATACATCATCTTGTTTGGAGAATTATAGACAATGAGGCATGGTAAAATTTCCCACTATAGCTTGAAATTGACAAACATACAGATTGTTGGGTACTGTGGTGGCCACGGGAACTTGTTCCAAAACCTCCTTATGAGATGGTGAGAGTTTAATGAGTTCTAATATCCATATTTGTGCTGGTATTTTTTGCAGTTGATTGACAATGTTATATTGACTTGGAGGGGGAGCGGTGTTTTTAGATGCAACTCCTTTCAATATTACCTTTGATTGCCCCCTTGTTGTTACATTAATTGGTTGGTAGTCTTTTCTTTCCTTGATTTTTAAGACATTTATCTGATTGTTGGATGTGTCTATGTTTGGGATCAGATCTAATGGTATAATTTCCTTGGTTCCCTCCTTACCAATTTGAGTACTAGTGACAGTATCACTCTCAATGTCAGAAATACAAAAGATTGTGCCATCATAAAAGTAATTGAAATTTTTACATTTACCATTTGTAGAAGAAGACCCTCCCTTTTCATAATTTGGTACAAGATCTTTAAATTCAGTATGATCATTGTTGGTGTGATGGACTTCTATGTATACCTTTTTATGATCAATCAGATCTTGGACTAAATGTTTTAATTCCATGCAATCATTTATCTTGTGTCCCTTATTTTTATGGAAGTTACAATAGTCTGCATCATTCCACCAAGATGGTTTTACTCTTGGATCCCAAAATATCACTTCATGTGTGATGATAAGTCCATTTGCATTAATTTCTCTCATTGTTGATTCTAGTGTTTGGCCCAATGGTGTGAATCTATGCTTGTTTGATGATTTTTGATATGATTCTGGTTTAGATTCTCCATTGTTCGGATTGTTGTTTTGATTGAACTTTTGTTTGATGTTTTGGCCACTATTTTGATTTGTCTTTGCAATAGTGGTCATCAAATTAAATATTGGTTTTGCATTTTGTATGTCATTTGTAGTATCATTGTTTCTAGTATTTATATTATTTTGCCAGAATTTAGGCTTTTCATTGTTGCCATAGTGATTTGAAGAGTTTTTATTGTTTGATTTTTCATTGTAATGTTTTATCACCCCTTGCTTGACCAAAGATTATTCAATTTAAGGGAATTTTCAATCACTTTTTCAAATGTGGGAGGACATTGTAGTTAAAGCTTATAGCTCATTTCATCAGTTAGACTGTCAATGTATAGTTCCATTTTCTCTTCTTTACGTATAGAATGAGGGTACCTAACAAATAACCTTCACCATCATTGTAGAAATGACAAGAATGTCTCACCTTTGTTTTGTTTCATTTTATAAAGATCCTTTATTGTGACATAATGTTGAATATTAAAGGAATATTGTGAGATAAACCTATTGACTAGTTCTTGAAAAGGTCAAATCCTTGGTTGTAGTTTAGAAAACCATTCCTTGCATTGGCCTCCTAGGATCCTTGGAAATAAGCTCATTAGATAAGTTTATTCTTGTACAATTTCTAAACTCAAAGTTCTAAATTAACTCACATGGTCAATTGGATCTATTTTTCCATTGTACTTGTCATATTTTGGGAATTTGTGAAGTCTAGGAGATGGTATTATACCCACACTTGGATCAAAAGGGAAAGGAAAAATTTATTGTAATGAATACCTTTTTTATGGTTCAGTTTTGCATATCTTCAAGTTGTTGTTGCAATCTTTGCATTTGAGTTGCTAGGACAATAAATTGATCTATATTTTGCATGTTTTATGTGTGTGTTGTGTTTTGGTTTTAGTTACTCTTGGTGTTTCTTTCAACTGATTAACATCAAAATATTTTGGAAGTTTTGCACCTGATTCAGCTAGCATCAAGAGGTATTTTTCCATATCTTGTTCTAAGAATTTTTCCATAAATTTGTGAAAATTCAGATCTTATTGTGTTGTTTGGATATCACATTAGGTTATTTCATTTGTGTCATTTTGATGAAGTCTACTCCAAGGATTTTCTTCAGCCATGATGTTTGGTGTTTCAATTTCCTTTTCTTAATTTTTTTTTCTTTGTGATCTCGTCAAGATTGGCATATGAGTGTTTGTTATTCTCACTAAACTTTGATATTTTTGTTTGGATGAGTGTCAAGGTATTAGCTTAAGTCGAATAGAATGATAAATTATATTGATATGACTAAGTTAAAAATAAATTGATAATTATGTTCCATTTCTTGATTGTAGGATGTCAAAATCCTAATAAAGAAACTTGATGTACTAATCCAAAATCTGTGTGATAATTTAGACACTTTATGTTGGGAAGATCTCAGTTTAATTTGGAAATTTTTTACTTGCAATTCCCATCTTTTTGAGTTTAAGACACTATTTGGATTGAGGAAATATGTTTTTTTTGATAAAGATCTTGGTCTCGATATATTCTATCTGGTACTAGTCTCAAATAGATCTTTGTTTTCTTGTTCTATGAATGCACTATAAAACAAAGTGAGCATGCCAAAATAGACTATTTATGTAGTGCAACATAAGACAAATGCGTTAAAATAGACAATGAATGTGCTAAAATAGATGGTAGATGCACTAGACCAGACAAAAAATGCACTAAGACAGACTGTGGATGTGCTAGAACAGACAATGAATGCATTAATATAGATTATGGACATGCTATAGCATACAACAAATGTGCTAAGAAAAATTGTGGACATGCTAATATACTGGTAATTGTGATGACTGGTTGGCCAATGCGCTGTAAAAAAGGATAGACACACTAAAATAGACAATGAATACACTATAAAAAATTGTAGATGTGCTAATCTAGAAATATCAGAATGTTCACAATTTTTCCTGTTTGTTCTGGTTTTTCTTTACAAGATGTTTAGCTCTAGGTTGTAATTTTTTGACCAGTGAATATAAAGGATGGGTATTTGATTATGAATCTCCAATTTTTGATGATCTATTTGGATGATACCTTAAAAAAATGACTTCACACAATAAAGCCAGATTATACACAATTGTTTCAGATTCTACGCTTTAAACATGTAGTGAGTGTTCTAGAATCTAGTCAGATTCTTTCATTTTTACAGGTTTTTGACACAAAGACAAACAAATCAAGCACTTTTCTAACTTAAATGTGTCACTTAGAATATCATAGCCCACAACTTGCAACTATGTCTTCTCACACAACCTTGTCACCCCCTAGAGGGTGCTTGTATTTTTGCCTTTCCTGAGTCTTAGCCAAAGTCAAATCCTTCACTTTGGCCAGGGTCTCTGATAGTTATATGGTGAGTGTCTTGGGGGTAGATTCTTCCCTCCCCTTTCATTGTGATATAAGACATGTTCAAAAACTAACACAGTTGGATTCTACACTAAGGTTTGTAGATAGGGTATCTATTCGGCGTGGAAATAAATAAACTCCCTCAGGAGACCTCCCAATATTTAGAACAAATATTTTGGGGATGGCTATCTTGCACACTTTCATTGAATATGGTTTTCCCCAAAATTCAATTTTTATTAGAGTGGTTTGGAAAACCTGGCTTTGGTTGTTCCCACTTAGGTTGTTCCTGTAGGGTGAGTAATTTTTCCCACTATGGTAGGCCTTCTAAAGGATTTAATAAAGAATAAATAGCAAGTCTAGCATTCTGATCACCCAATAAAGGGGATAGCATAATCCTATTTCTTTCGAAACATCTAATACAAGGGGTTCAAACTAATTTTTAATTAAGCTAGATACACCATTCTAACCAAAGGAATTTAAATGAAACAATTTAAAGCCCTACAAAGACCATTAGTAATTTCTAAGTTTTTTATTTGATTGGCATATGTTTTCCAAGCTTCTATCTTTGGCAAGCATAATTTGTACTTGAAACACACAAAAACTAGTGATTAGACCTCCGAAATTTTAATATTTTGTAAAGGAAAATATAGTGTGCCACAACACCGATTAGACACACTATAACATATAGTAAATGCACTAAAAAGGTATATGTGCTACATAAAATTATAAACGTGCTAAAACAATAGATCTATGCACCGAAATAAAAATCCTTTAACTAGCAACACTACAAAAGTTGATGTGCTAAAACAATTGATGAACATGTTGGAATAATTTACTGATGTACTAGAATAGTTGTCGACTGCACTAGAGAATCTGGTGAATGCACCAGAATAGTCATCACACACGCTAAAAGAAACACCTTAAAAACCTGTGAAAGCAATTTTCATAAATAAAAGTTAATTCATGGGTTTGACCCCTGAGGTGGTTTCCAAAATGTAAGTGTGGAATAAGTAAATAAGTAAACAAATAATAAAATTTCTTAATACGACATTATATCAATAGATTTAATCAAAAATTAAGTTATTATATTCTAGAAATCCATTGAAAGTGTCATATTGTTCTCTATCTCCAAAGATTTATTAAATAATTTTGGATCTTAGATCGGGTAAGCACTATGAATGTTAAAATGACAATCTAAAGAATGAGATGTTGTCAAAATGCAGGAAACTAATCCTATATAATAATTTCTAAATGATATGATTCTACTATAACACAAATGGAAATGAAACTTAATAGATGAATCTACAACAAACCAAATTTAGCTAGATAAGAAACCATGATTATAATTTTATTCTAAAATGATGTGATATGCTAATTGCTAGATGATAATTTCTTTATTTCTCTAATACTATTTCAATAGAGTAAGATTGCATAAAATGGGATCATTTTCTTGTAGACAATGGTTTTATTTATATTTTCCCCACAACACATTTGTGAAGAAGCAGCACAACAAAGGTTTGGATTTGATCTTGAGGATTCAACGATGAAGGGTGAGGAAGCTTGAGTTGATCATGGGGATTTTTCCTCCCCATAAAAACATCATGATAGATGATAGGAAAGATCAGAGGAAGGAGATTGAGAGATTGATTTCCAATTTGTCTCCAATTTCCCTCCGAGGCTTTCCCATGAATTCCAGTTGAATTAATTATATATAAAATATCTAATTTTATTGGTGAGTGAATAAAGGAAATTTCCTTTATGCCTTTATTTGAATTTTTGGATTTATTCAAATTTAGCAAAAATAAGATATTTAATTAAATGAAACAAATATATGACATTTTTTTATTTAATAAAAAGGGATATGATAATTAAATAAATACTTTAGGATATCTTTATTTAATTTGGAGGAAATATGATTAGATAATTAGATAATACAAACTATGGAATTTTTCCTATTTAATTAAGATATGATAAATTAATAAACATAAAAGAAATAATTAAGATGAAATAATATGATATAAGAATTAAAAGTGAACTAAATAAATATTTCTATTTATTTACTAGTAGAGTAATTTAAGGTTAATTAATCAAATAAGTCATATTTAATTAATTATATTATCCAGACCATCTTTAGGTGTATACATAGATCATTCAATTTCATAGAAAAATTGTAATTGCAAAGAGTCAAGTCAACATACTAGTTAGAAACCTTAGAAACAACTCAAATTTTGATAAATTCAGTATCAAAACACTAATCTAGGACTCCCTCACCAACTTGGGAGATTTAGTCTAGATATATGTTATTTTACCTGATTTCTAGCTATTTTTTGTTGTTTGTTTTTTAGTATGTGAACCTACAAAAAACCTTACCTGGGACTCATTTTCCCCTCTCGACGATTTAGTCTCATATTAAACCTAAATCTACATTTTACATCATCGAAAACATCATTTTTGTGCTTTTGTTTGTTTTTTTAGATCTCTATTTTAGATTACTGAATTCTTGATTCATTCATTTCCTTATATTTAGCTTGATTTGGTATCATTTCAAGTTCATTTATAAACATAAGAATTTTAATTAAATAATATCATTTATCTTGTGTTGATTGCATTTATCTTGCATTTCTTGATTTTCCTTTGCATGATCTTTACAACTTCGTATCCTATTGTTAATACTATAGTGAGACGTAGTTCAAGACTCATGTCATCACATGATAAAACACTCATCATGGATTTTGGGCTATCTAACTCTTTCACTCATACTATTGACACTAGTTCACTAGGTATGGACCATACCCTTGATAACTCTTTACTTTCAAGTAGCATGACAAGTGTTGAAACAATGGTTTGTAATGTTCATCAGTAAAAAATAATCCAAATCCATGAAGAATTATCAAACCTACAACATCAAGTGAGTACTTAAAACATTTCGAACACTACTATTCCTACCGTTTATAACATGCACCATATGATTTAAAGTGAACAAGGAATAGAACTTGTGCATAACTTACCTAATTTTTTTGGAAAACATCTTACCTCAACCATTAATTGCGCTCAAACTTTGAACAATACTAAAAGTCAAGGAGGAACCCAAATTACTCCTACAACCATTGCCTCTATTCCCACCTACACCAACCCTCGAGTTACAAAAATGATGTAACTTACTAGTAATTTCATTCCTACCTTGGTTATTTCCACTAGAAATCTTTGTACTATCATGGCGTCTCATGTTATATCTCCTACAACTTTACCTCTTGCTGGTTGTTTTTTAATAACCAAACTTATTCTCACCACAAACCAATGAAATTGCCAAGGACAATTATTAGTAAGGGAAAGGATTGGCCAACACATTAGTAAAGTATTTTTGGTCTTTACTTCTTCTCTTTAGACTACGGTAGACCAGGGAGGGTGATCCCAAAACATCAGATAGATGATTCTCTAGATATGTTTAAAAGATTCATACCCTAAAAATTAGACAAGCTTCCTCAGTAATGATTAACTTAAACAAGAGGAGATATAATCCTTTAATCATTCCTACACACCCAGTAGTTTAATTATATTGTGTGGTCATCAATCAAGTTAGTTACCAAATTGAAGCATGAATACTACACCAGACTAGTGTCATATTCTAGGAAATAGGGCCAAACCATAAACCTATATGATTGGATAACATCTTGTATTTTAGAGACAATACCTATGGCCTTAGAGATATTGCCTTGAAATATTCCCACTAGTTATATCCATAATTAACTTCTTACTAACATCCTTGTACAAAGATTATATCAAACCTATTATTAGAATTCAAGAATTTATATAAATTTCTTGAATGAATAAGAAAGAATGAAATAACACATCCATTGGAACTCAACAGATATAAACAAGATAACCATTGATTATCATATTTATATCTTGTATAATTTGCATATAGGAGAGAAAATATACAAAAACTTTGTATTACTTTGTTGTCTATATTTCTTATCCAAAACACTAAATGTCTAACTTGTTTCTAAAACATATTACTGTAAAACTTAGAATCCATTTTCTTGTATCTATTTCCCTTGAAAATAAGTAACTATTTACCTATCGACTTCTTGACCTCCTAATCCCTCATTTTATCTAGCCTTAGAATCCCTTTTATAAGTCAAGGGAGCAACAAGCACTGAGATGGAATGCATTTCACATTTAATTTCGTTTTCATTTCAAAATTAATTTCAATAGAAAAAAATATCTCCCAACCAATTTTGGGATCCATCATTTTAATTCAAATGAAAACAAAAATAGATTCCAACAAACTATTGATCAGATCCATCCCACCAGTCATCAAAAAGTGTTTCTGTGGTAGCATCAAACACATGTAAATCCATATCACCCCAAAAATCATCATTATCAGCATAAAAATCCAAAAATACTAGAGACCCATTTCATGATACACCAACCCAACAAAGAAAACAACATAGAGGAATCTGAGCACCTAACAAGGAAATTAATAGGATACTACTTTTCCTTGCCACCTAGTGAATAGGTGTGCCCACTAAGTGTCCTTATCTTTAGAGGAGTATTCATCATCACCTCATCCTCAAAATCAACCCAATCCTTCATGGCCATAAGATACTGGTGATAGCCAGAATTAGTCTCATCCCCACTATCAAAAGGATCATCAGAAACCTTAATGGGAGAATGATGATTTCCCATATGAGCACGATGATACCTATTCTTTCTGGTAGCTTTTCTTTGTAGCCTCTCAAAAAATTTACCTTTTCCTTTGATCATTTCCTTTGAGATAATTCATCCTTTAAGGTGGTAGAAATGCCTAGGAACACCTGGTGTTGAGGCTTTGGTAGTTGTTATATTCTTCACTGGTGTTGTTGGTACCTCTGGTCCACCCTCCTCACCCTAAGGAGGAGAATCCAAAAATTCCAGAGGATCGAGCCACTTGGAATAATGAACTAGGTTGATATTCACATTTATCTTTCCTATTTTTCCACTTTGCTGCAAAAATTTCTCCAAACAAAACTACCAACTTACTCAAAAATGACTACCTCAAAATCACTTCCTCATACAAACCTTAAATTTTTTCACAATTGGATAGTGAAAAAATCAAGTAAGTGAACCTCATTAAATAGAGCAACTGGTGTGTGTCTGTATTAATTTTCTAGGAGATATTATGTGAGAGAATTATCAATCAACTAACCTCATTTTAAATCTCAACCGTTGATGAAAACTTCGAACCAAATCAATGGTTGGAAACTCTAGCTTATTAATGATGAAAAAATTAAATGCATGCATTTGATACTAGTCCCAAATCAAGAGAATCGTGTGAGATGAGTATTTCCTTAACTTTCATGTCAATCACACACTTATTTTCCAACCATACATTTCATGTCACATTTACTCACCTAACCGTAGAAAATAACTCACTTGTAATTCATCATATTAGGATAGTGGGGAACGATCATGATTTATCTTCAACATATTTTCTTGTACCCTACCTTACTTCAATCTCACTTTCCCACATGTACTAGGCTCTAACAGATTTCATGGATCTATAATTGTTTATCAATCTCACAAGCATGTTGAAGAATTAGCTCTAACTTTAGTGTTGTTTTTATCTTGGAACAATCTCAGCTAATATCTCCAACTACATCTAACTTCATTAGAACTATAGAAGTAATCCACTTGGCACTTGCCTTGTGCTCATCAAAAGATATAAGACATAGGCGGGGTCCACATGGGATGGCAGGGAGTGGTCAATATTGAGCCACATCACCTACCATCAACCATCAATTTTAATTTATACGAGGCAAAACACAGTTTCCCAAGATCCAACAAATCAAACAAAATGACAAATGTTATTCCACCCGCTAACCCATTTAGCCATTCCTCCTTAATGTTGAAAATATACGAGCGTGTGGGGAAGGACCTTGATGAGAACACATGCCATGAAATTTTCCATTGATTATACCTCAAACAACTTCTACTACCCTAGGAGGACTCAAGCCCCACCATAAAGCGGTACCACATGGCCATTTGGCCACTAGCCTGCATCCTTAAAATAATATTTAATAAAAAAAGATGGGCTCACAGGGAGCAACACAAATATGGACATGTCCTCCATTAATGAACTATTGATCCTCTTTGAAATGTTTCATTCATCCTTACTAAGGATACTGGGTCCACCATTATATGAGACACGTGGTTGAAGCCTACCAACTTGTATAAATAAAATAAGAAGCAATAAACTAGCATAGGCATATGGGGAATGACTTGAGATTTATTCTTTCGATCAGATGACCCATATGAAGCCTTAATTCTACATATTCCATAAAATTTATTGATAAAAAAGGGGACATTGCTAGGTGAATGAGGTGTTGACCCATAGAAAAGGCTAAGGATTTATAATTTTAAGATTAAGCCTTTGAGCATAGAAAAGTTTGACACTCAAAAAGATCCATGTGACTTCCAAACCTAAGATGATTGACTGGTAAAACATAGACTATGATGGTGCAAGTGAGAACTAAAATGATCGGGAATAGGAAAGATAGGCTAGTGAAAATTTAAAATGATCAAGGGTTTATGCCAAAATTTGGAAATTGTATGGAGATAAAAACCATATAACAGTGATAAGAACATGACCAAAAACCAGAAAAACAAGGGACCAAGCTGAATTTTTTGCAATTTTTAAGGTGGAACTATAGACATGGAAAATTGGCCAATGCACTTGATCTTGATTACTAACATCACTTCATCCTAAATCTTACTCTCAGCTTATCATCACTTTTTATCTCTTAATTAGATAAATCATTATTTATTTAATTAGGTCTTTCTCCCCTATTGATTAAATTAATCAATTTAATTTAATTACTCCTCTTTCTCTCATAATTTTATTTAAATTAGAACTCTAAAGTCATCTTATTAAATTGAAAAAATTAAACATTATTTGATTTAAACTAACATTATCCCCTTTAGTTAAATAAATCAAAACATTTATTTAATTAAACCCTTCCTCTCAAGTTGATTTAAATCAATTCATAAATTTAAGTCTAAATTGTCACATCTCCTAAATTCCTCATTAAATTAATTAAACTATGATTAATTTTATCTTAATCTAGGTTGCATTCTCTAGAGAATGCAACCTTCACAATAAATCAATTACTTTGATTTATTAAATCTCCTATTTTCCCTCAGATGACATAAAAGAGGAATATTTCCTCAAATTTGAATTCAAATTCAAGTGGGCTTGGTCCTTCCAAGAAGGCATTTATTTTACCTTAAAAGTCCTTTATCCTTGAGCCAAGTGGCCATAACTCCATTTTCTTCCCTCTCCAAGAATTCATTTCACTATTTTTAAATTCCACCTAATATCATTTACTAGCACTCTGATCAAAATGTGGACAACCTTCAACCATTCACATCTTGACAAGTGGCACTTGGCCATTGGATGTTGAATGATCCCACATTCCTCAATTTCACTCATTCTTCCAACTTGGAAATCTATAAATGAAAGACTCTTCCTCTCATTCTATCATCCACAATCCAAGCAAGTATACTATACTGCATCTCATCCACAACTTATCCATTTCATATCAATTTTTCATCATTTTCATGGTTTCATAGCAAGGTTATGCCAAAATTTCATCAAAGAGCTTCAATCATCTACAAATCTTCATCAAATCTTTCATAGGAGTTGGGAAAGGGCCAATTTCTACACATAATTAGCACCAATTCCCCCATGGGATCAAGAGTTTGCATTTCTTAATTAGAATTTCATTTATCTTTTATGTTTGTTCTTCATTTTTTCGTAGTGTTGATCATTATAAATGGATTTCATGGGGAATCTTAGTTATAAATTGCATCTAAGCTTACTAATGTGTTTGTTTCTTGTGTTTGTGTAGGTATAGGATTGGGGTTCACATTTTCGCATGAAGGAGGGTAGATCAAATATTTCAACAAATTTTTTTGAAAAATTCTATGGTTTTTTGTTAACTTTTGTGTCTACAAGAAACTGCACTACTATCAATTCAGTGGAACCATATTACACCGCTACTAGTTCAGCGGTGCTATATCACACTGCTCAAAACTCTAAAATCCACCGTTGGAGTCTTCCCACCCACAAATTTGAATTTTCAAATTGCGTCACAGGTTCCTAAGTTCCAAACTATGTCGCTGGGTGGAAATAGCATTGCCTTTGTGCTCTCTATCCTATTGTAGAGCGTCGCTCTTAGTTTTCAATGACACTATATTGTGCTGCTAGAGTTTCTAAACTCTACTACATTTGCTAACTACATCACTGAGTGATAGTAAAAAACTCAAATTTGATTTGTTTTTTAATATGCCTATTTGTTTTCAGATTTTTGAACTATTAACCTATTTGTTGTCTCTATATCTTCTAGTTTTAATAATTTTGCAGGTTAGGGAAAGGAGAAAAGAAAAATGGAAGGCTACATTATGATATTATTCTTATCTTATACCAAGTGTTTGTAAACACTTTAGTGTTGTTTAATACTCTTAGAGAGTTCTCAATCTCTCTTAATAAATTTGTCATCTTTTATGCTCTAGGGAACACTAAATTTCTTTTTTGGCTCTAAAAAGAACAATACAAATTTTCTTTCAAATTTTGCAAAAAAAAGGCTTAAAAATAAATTTTAGGACAAACTTACTAGATTTGGCTTTTGGATTTAATAATTGAACAAGGAAAATCCCACATTAGATTTGGTTCTATAAAAAGAACTCACTTTTTCTTTGTGGACTTAAAATGAACAAGTGTTATTTTATTTTGTAATTATTTACTCAAATTAATACCATCAAAAGGACATATGTTCTTCTATCATGCCTCACGGTGATCTTGAGAATCAAAAGGCCTTTTGGTGATCTTAAGTTGAGTAAAGAAATTACCTCCACATTTCATTTTGGCATTAAAATTTAACAAAACATCTTGCAAGTGTGGGTATGCCTATTGCGTAAGTTATCCCTTTGTTTCTAAATGAAGTTTGATCAAACCACAAATATGTTTGCTTGATTTTGTTTATCTGAGAGGGCCTTCCTTGTGGGAAAAATTACTCACCCAAGGGAATGACCCAACCGGTAACACAGTAAGGACAAGTGTATTTCCATTTGGGATATAAAAGTGGGTACTGGAATAAAATCTAGTATCACACGGTTGGCACCAATGAGAAGGGAAACAATGGTCTCTCAACACATGGGTTAACTCGTACAAATGGAAATTTTGAATTAAAACCCTTATTTAGAAAAGGCCAAATCCTTAACTATTTTTTTGGTGCAAAATGTCATGTCCTTTGAAGCCGCCCCACATATACATGCGGTTTTTTTGTAGAGATGAAAATTATGCCATGGGAGATTCATGGGCACTGATGTTTTATTGACATGAGAAGTGAGTTCACTATAAGGGGAAGCCTATGTGGTCAAGCATCTAATCATCCACACTGAATATGTGTAGCTGGATTTATCCAAGTGGGAACCGAACAAAATATGTTCTCTTCATCCTAGGGTTGTACATGTTCTTGGAATGAAAAAATACATTGTTTGGGTCTCAAAACATTTGAAAATGAACATTCACAAATGGCTTCAAAATTTCAAACCCTTTGGAGGAAAAAAATATCCTTGACGAATCTAAGTGCTCTTGCTTTCCCTAGGGATTATATCCTCAAAGTTTTCTAAGTACTTAGGTTTGGTCATCATTTTTTTTCACTAAAGTCCACCTAGGAAAATGTGCTCTTGAAAAATTGATCTTCACATAATGGACCTTCTAGAATGAAAACGAATTAAGGCATAGACATTTAGTTTGAAATCATAATAAATATTTTTTTTTTTGATAAAAGGAACTCATAAAGCAAAGATAAGGACAATTGGACCTCACACATGTGTTCTCTCAAATGATTTCTCGTAAAATAAAAATCTGAAAACCAAGGTTCAAAAAGCTTAGTCCAAAGGCTCGTGAAGATTGTCTTGAAATGATTCTTGAAGTTAGAGAAATATTGGTATATAATTTATACAAAAAGGCCTCAAATAAAAATTCAAGTTTGTATGAGTTATATTATGAATATAATTCAACTCTTTTTCATTGGTTTTCTTTTCTCACTTATAAGTATGGCATGTTCTTCAATACCGAGGTCTTGTAAGAAAAGGTCTTTTCTAGGTAAAGTTTAGGATCAAAATCAATCACTCTCATCCATCTCTCAATCATTAAAATCAAATCATCTCACCAACAAATCTTGAAATCTTTGAAACATCATCCATGCTAAACTTATAGGAAAAATCATCATCACCTTGTTTGAATTAATACACTTAGTCAAATTATCAACCCTCTTGACAAAATTTACATCTAGGATAACACAACTATCTAAATTTTACAAGTTCAAAATCACTTAATTTGGCTTAACACACTTAGTCAAATCACCTCTTGAATGTGTTTTCTCTAGGATAACACAAATTCCTTGGGTTTGCGAGTTCATTATCATCTTGTTTGGATTAATGCACCTAGTGAAACTATCCTTAATCAAAATTAAATCATTTCAAGCCCTAAAAAATTTAGCATCTCCATAAAGTTCTTTTAGTTTTTTCATTTATCCACATCATCCATTTTTCATTGATCTCATCCCCATCATCACTTTTGATCCTTATACTTTCCTAGTTCTTCTCTTTTGTGCCTAAAGGTCAAGATCAAATGATCTATTTTATGGTTCAAATGAGATTCCAATACAAGAAGAACATGGAAATCACTAAAGAAACATCAACTTCAAGTGACCTAAGTCAAATGGCCCCCAAGAAGAATCTAGTGGAATCAAGAAACCCTCCAAACAACTCCTCTCTACCATCACAAAATCATCTAGAGGAGGGTCATATAGAGGACAACACCAATGATGACTTGGGAATGATGCAAGAGGAAATAACTCAAATGGTTCAGAATCTCAAGAATCATAGAATCATCAAAGCCTTGTTTAAACTTAATCCCTCTCTATATATACATGTGTTAATGAAAGAAGGGGCCAAAATCCCTTCTGATATTGGCATGAGTACCATTATGGAAAGGCCTCTTCTGAGTATACCTCTAGTATCACTCCCAAATATCACTCAAGATATTCCCCAATTCATATCAACAATCACTTCAACCCCTCCAGTTGTTAACAAGGGAAGCACCATGCTTCACGCAATCCAAAATCATCGCCTTATGTACAATAGAGAAGTGAATATCAACACCACACCGGATAATCATGCAGGCTCATCCTCATTTCATGTGACACCAATCTATCTGATGAATGTACAAACTTCTCTCCCCTTGATTTCGCAAGGAGAGGGTGGTTTATTCAAGATAGGGGGAGTCATTAATCCTTCCTCATCATCACTTTTCTAAGGAAACACGCCACCATTCCCTCCATTACCTTTTAAATCCATATCATATTTTGGGTTGGTCCTTCCTCCCCTACCAACCACCAATCTACCAAACCAAATGAATCAGAGCATCACATCAAACCCTCTCATTTTTCCATCAACATAACAACAAATGACGACCATCCAAGCTACCCCAAAATTCAACACATCCACCATTCCCCAAATCTCTCAAAGCATGGTTTCTTAGGGATCGATTATCTTGATCATGCCATCCAAAACTCAAATCCCAATCACCAACACGATCGTTCTGATCATCACAATGGTAAAAATCATTCCCAATCTACCACCGGTTCCACCAAAATTTGACATGACGAACTCATTCATCCCCATGATTCAAATAGTTTAAAAATCTACCCACCAAACGGTTCTTCAAAAAAATCAACAAGTTGCATAGTTGGATTCTTAGCAAGTGCAAACGCAATTAGCCACTCAACAAGACGCACAAGTTGCACAAGCCAAACAAGACATACAAGCTTCACAAGAAACACAAGCAACACAACAAGCATATGCTCAAGCTCAAGCCCAACAATAGGTTGAAAAATAAAAAGAACATTACCATTAACAACTACAATAAATCCACCAACAAGCATACCAATAGACCCTGCAATAATTTTAGGCACAAAACAATCTAAACAACAAGATTTGTTGGTGCATTAGAATATAGACCAACAACAAGCTTTGTTGGCGCAACAATAGCTACACAAACAACAATATTTTTTGATAGAACATCAACTAGACCAACAACAAGATTTGTTGGTGCAATAATAGCTAGACCAACAACAAGCTTTGTGGGAATAGCAACAGCAGGACCAAAAACAAGATTTTTTGGAACGACAAAAATAGGACTAACAACAAGAATTTTTGGTGAAAATGTAGACATATCAGCAAGCCTCAAGAGCACAATAGAGCTTGTAGAAAACCCCCATAAATACCCCACCCATCAATCAAAAAAAACAAGCACCTCAAAAAACATTCATCCCACCTCCTGATCCACAAGATGATGTTGAAGCAGATCAAACTAATCTCATAGAAAGTGTTGGACCTTCACTCAAGAAAAAAAAATAGAACACTAAGCAATTTGTGCCCCTATCCTTTTGATAGAAGCCTTACAATGGTACCATTTCTGAAGGGATTTGAAATCCCTAAATTCAATAAATAAAATGGGATGGGAAACCTTGAAAATCACTTTAGGGAGTTTCATGTGCATTGCGTGGAAGTTGCATACAATGACATGTATCTAATATGACTATTTCCTTAGAGTTTGAGTACTCCCACCATGGAATGGCTCTCTCATCTACCCACAGGCATAAAAACATTCCAAGAAATGGTGGACGTATTCCTAAAACACTATGCATTCAACATGGGTATGGACGTTAGTCTTGAGGAGCTATCAACACTCAAACAAGAAAAAGGAGAGCTATTCACTTCCTTCTTATAATGATGGTGATCCAAGGCCAACCGAAGCAAGTGGACCATGCCATAAGAGCAACAAGTTTTCACTATCAGAGCCAATCTCAATGAAAACTTGGCATTCTATCGAAAATGCAATACATTACAACATATGATCAATTGATCCCAAAGGCTCTCAATATTGAAATAGACCTTACTATGTGAGGGGGTACATCTATTTTTCCTACACAACAGGATAACTACCCATCCGCTAGTTATAACAATAAATATTTCACATGGTCAAAGAACAAAGATGTCACAAATGATAGAGTGGTCGATGTGAAGGTTGTCATCGATGCTCATAAGAAAAATATTCAAACCCATCATCAACCATGGAATCACAATCACAACAATGTGCAACATAATAAAATAGCACAAAAACAACCACCACCTTCAAACAACCAAATCAATAATTTGAGCAATCAGGGAGGACCACCTCCCCGAAACAAGTATCCTCCCAAGAATAAGTTCACGGCCCTTGGAGAGCCAATCGAATCTATAATGAAAAAAATGGTTAAAAACAACCTTATCCAAATATCCACTTTGGAGCAATATGTGGAACCCATGAAAAGCCACCATGGTACAAAAAAAATCTCCTTTGCAATTTTCATAAAATCAAAGGGCATACAACCATAAATTGCATGAGATTGAAAAACATCATCCAAGATCTCATTGAGGACAAAATCATAAATTTTGAGCAACCTATCGACAATCAAGATCTCAAAATATACATCAATCTAATGCACAATCATAATCGGGGAAAAAATCAAGGAAATAACCAAGGAAACAAAAATGGGAAACAAAACTATGCTAGTGTAAACCTTGTATATGAAGGCATCAGTGTATGCATAGACGAAATGGTCACTGTCATTAGCGTCAAAAGAGCCAACATTGATTTCGGAGTCACCACAGGTTATGGAAAGGTTACTATTAAAGTGGAATCAAAGCAATCTAAGACCCCCATTGCAAATACAATTTTTTTCCCTATGATTATAACATCATTGACCAGCTAAAAATAATCATCACTCAAATCTCCATCATGTAGTTACTGAAAATTTATGCTGCCCATAGGAAAATCTTTGATGAAGCATTAGTTGTGTCCAGTGTCTCTGCTAATCTTGATGCAGAACAATTTCAAGCTATGGTTGGTAACATCGTCACCCCAAATACCCTCACCTTTTTTTATCAAGGTTTCCATACCTAGTCATCTCACAACCGTGCACTTCACCTTCAAGTCCTAGTTCACAAGAAAAAGGTCAAAAGGGTAGTGGATGGAGGCGTGGGCCTCAATATTTGTTCACTTAAACTAATAAAGAACTTAGAAATCTCAGAAGATTCCAACAACAAAAACAAAGGCATTACAATCAAAGCATATGATGACTAGGAAATAATGTCTCAAGGCACTATCAAGATCCCAATCCAAGTAGGGTCAGCTACTATGGAAACCACATGTTAGGTCCTTGACCTTGATTTTACCTACAACATACTCCTCGGATGCCCATGGATCCATGGAATGAAGGAAGTCGCCTCAACATTCAACCAATGTTTCAAATTTTTATATGAAAATGAAGAGGTCACAATACATGGTGATACTGAGTCGTCCATCTAACCTTGCCTCCACTTCTGCGACATAGACACCTTCCATCCCTGACATATCTGACATCAAGACAATGATCTGAGACAATGGGTGTGGAGATTATAGAATGAGAAAAAATGTTTTTCTTGTAGGAGAGTTACCTCAATCTCTTAGGTCACATGGATGACCTCAATCAGTTGAAACACCTACCTACACTTTTAGGGTAGACCCTTCTAGATTTCATTGTTGGGGGGATCTAAGTCAGGAAAATGTGGATGAAAGAGAAATTTCAAACTCACTATACCAAGATGAAAGACCCACCCCCACCCTACCCATGGATGAAGCTAGAAAAGGACTACAAATGATGCTTGGTATGAGATACAACAGAAATGAAATCCTTGGAAGGAATAATGATGGGTGAATGGAGCCCATCATTGTAGAAAGATGGATAAGAAATATTGGCCTTGGATGTACCCCTCTGAGTATAACTATACATGGCTGAGGTACCCCTAGTAGAGCATTCAGGTATCCTCCTTAGTTATCGCCATCCACCCTTCAACTACCCATATCAACAGGTTTGACCCTAGATAATTTCACCTTTGACATAACTAATGTCTATAGAAGTAGTGATGATGAGGATACCATAATAGGCCTTGCCTCACTTTTTGAAGATTCCTCCTTACTCATGATTAGTGCCTCACCCATTGAGTTAGACTACCAAACTCACAAAATAAACCTAGTTTACCCAAAACTCATCGACTATGACCAATAAGGACCACCGGTTCTAGACACATTTGAAAATGATGAGGCTCTCTTGGAGTTCATGGCACTAAGGGATATGATACCATGTGAAGATCATAAGGTTGGATTCAAAATCACACTAGACACACATGCTTATTATGGTGAGACGATTGAGTCCTTTAGTCATAAAAGAAAAAGAATGAGAATAAGCTCAAGGTCATTGAGTGAAAACCATACTGTGACACTCTCTAACCATAGAATAGTAAAAATAAATAATGTATCCAATGGTGAAAAAATCTCTAAGGAACTAGAGGATGAAGGATTCAATCTCCCCCCTACTGTACATCATCAAGAGCAATCAACAGTCTTAGCAAAATGATGCAATCCTGTCAATCTAGGAACAAAAGCAACACCACACATCACCTTCTATGCTGAATGAATCCTCATAGAAGAACAAGAACTCTTAGCATCATTTCTAAGAGAAATAAAGGTGAAATTTACATGGACCTATGTCGACATGTTGGGTCTTGATCTAGAAGTTGTGGTTCAGCATTTAGTTGTCTATCGAGGGGCAAAGCTAGTGAGACAAAAATTGAGAAAGTTGCACCCTCAGTTAGCCTTTCTAGTCAAGGTGGAATTAAAAAAACTCCTAGATTCTAGTTTTATATGCCCAATTGATTATCTAGAATGGGTGTCCAATCTTGTGCTAGTTTCAAAGCCAAATGGGGGCATCTGTATCTACACTGATTTTAGAGACCTAAATAAAGCATGTCCTAAGGATGAATTTCCACTATGCAACATTGATGTGATAGTGGACATGATGACTGGACAAGAGATGCTATGACTGATGGATGGCTTCTCAGGGTACAACTGGATTATGATAGCAAAGGAAGACCAACATAAAACAACATTTACATGTCCATGTGGCACCTACTACTGGAACATGATTCCATTTGGGCTAAAGAATGTAGGAGAAACATATCAAAGGGCCATGACACTAATTTTTCATTACATGATTCATAAAACTATGGAAGATTATGTGAATGATATATTTTCCAATTCAAGGAAAAGACAAGATCACATAGTAGCTCTAAGTGCCATCTTTGATAGATTGGAGAAATACAAGGTTAGACTCAACCCCAAGAAATGTGTCTTTGGGGTGCTATCAAGAAAACTCCTAGGATATATAGTATCAATGAGAGGAATAGAAGTCGATCCCACCAAGGTCAAGGTGATCGTCGACATGGAAGCACCTAGGACACTAAAGTAGCTTAGAGGCCTATAAGGTAGACTCTAATCCATCAGTAGATTCATAGCACAATTGGAAGATAAATAGATTTTATATTCACATATAGTCCACAAGTGAGTAACTTACAAGTAGGATGACAAGTGTGATCAATTTTTTTAGTAAAATAAAATAATATCTACTTACACCACCAATGTTAATACCACCTACTCCAAGAAAATGACTAATTGTATACATTTCAGCAACCATGGCATCTCTCGGTGCTTTACTAGCTCAACATGATGAAAATGGAAGAGAGAGAGAAATATACTACATAAATATGACAATGGTAGGTCCTGAGCTCAACTACACACTAATAGAAAAATCTTGCTTGGTAGTTGTGTTTACAGCCCAAAAATTCAAACACTACATGTTGGCTCATCAGATCAAGTTCATTGCAAAGATAAATCCACTAAAATACCTGCTCTCCAAGGCCACTCACATAGGATGAAAAAATAAGTGGGTCATGATATTGATAGAACATGATATTGAATATGTAGAGAGAAGGGCCATCAAAGGACAAGTGATTGCAAACAACCTAGCAGAGGCTCCAATTTATGCCAACAACCCACTTATCTCAAAACTTTTGGATGAGTCAATTTTCAACATAAGTATATAAAATCATTGGAAGATGTATTTTGATAGGTAATACACACAACATGGGCTAGGTGACACAATATTCTTCATCGCTCCCCAGGGAGACTACATACCCAAATCCCACAAACTATCTTTTTCAAGCATGAATAACATAGTTGAGTATGAAGCTCTAGTCATATGATTAAGGATTGTTGTACAATGGGAGATCATGGCTTTAAGGAGATTCAAAGATCATCATCAACCTATAGACACGTAAAATATACATGCACTTGATTTTGATCATATTAACATTGTTTCATCGTGAATCATGCTCTTAGCTTATCAACACCTTTCATCCCTTAATTAAATAAATCATTATTTATCTAATTAGGTTTTTCTCCTCTAGTGGTTAAATTAATCTATTTAATTTAATTAATCATCTTTCTCTGCTCATTTAAATAATTCATTTTATTTAAATTAAATCTCTAAAGTCCTATTAAATTAAATAAATTATTTCCTCTCAATTCTGATTTAAATTAATTCATCTATTTAAGTCTAAATTGTCAAATAACCTAATTCTTCATTAAATTAATCAAATCCATGATTAACTTAATCCCTCTCATTAAAATACTCTAGAGAATGCAAGTTGCACAATAAATCAAATACTTTGATTTATTTAATTCTCTATTTTCCCTCACAAAGCATCAAAAAGGAATATTTCCTTATTTGAATTCAAAAAGGCCAAGTGGACTTGGTCCTTCCAACAAGGCATTCAATGCCTCTTACATGTCCTTGTGCATTGAGTCAAGTGACATTAACTCCATTTTTTTCTCCCTCCAACATGTCACATTCAAAATTCAAATTTGAATCCAATGGAATTTATCATGCACATTGACCAAAATGTGCTCATTCCTCCTCCAATCACATGTGGACAAGTGGTCTCTTCTCATTGGTTGGTATTTTATCCCACATTCATCCAAATCCCTCATTCTTCCAAGATTGGAATCTATAAATGAGAGACTCTTCCTCTCATTCAAACATTCACAATTTGAGTAAACTTACTATACTCAAATCCATCATCATCCACAATTCACATGCAAAGTTACTCTCTTCAATTGAGAAATAATTTTTCTCATTGCATCCAAGCATACCTCACATTTTCACAATTTCACCAATGTTATGCTCAAATATCTTTGGAGATTTGACCATTTCTTCATCAATCTACATTGCAACCATAGGAATTGGGAAAGGGCCAATTCCAACACATCGTTGGCACCAATTCCCCCATAAGATCATCATACTATTGGCTAGATTAGGATTTAATTTCTTTTATATTTGAGTTTTGTTCTTCATTTCCTAACACTAGTTTAAATAGGTGGATTTCATGGGGAATCCTTCACTCTTTGCGTGCATTTTGATCTAACACTAACAATTTTTGTCATCTTTGTGCACTTGCAGGTTTAGGGGTTCACACAACCAAGTCAATGGTAAGTACCAAACAAACAATGGCAAGCTAACTCCATACAAGAAATTAGTGGAAAGCCTCAAAGAATTCTTCATTGATGTCACCTTTGATCAACTACCTAGAGAAAACAACAAAGAAATAGATGTTATGGCCAAAATTGGATCGCTCTTGGAAATCCCAAACAATGTTCCAAAACAAGAGATTTTGGTAGAGAAGCTTCTCGTACTAGAATTTGAGGTACTAGAGTTTGAATTCATGTGAGAAATCATTGGTCCTAGTGACCCCTAGTATCATGACATCTATACCTACCTTAGAATAGGAGTGCTCCTAGTAGACATAACCCCAAACCTAAAATGAGCCTTTGTCAAAAGGTCCTTACATTTTATCATCCTAGGAGAAACCCTTTATCATAGGAGCATTGAAGGAACCCTATTGTCTTGCTTTAATACTAAGAAAGCTCTGACTACTCTAACTGAGGTCCAAAATGGCATTTGTGGTGTGCACTCAAGTGGTATAACTTTGGCTAAGAAACTATTGAGGATCAGGTACTACTGGCCAATAATGGAAAGAGAGGCATAGGACTTTATTAGAAAGTGTTTATAGTGCTAGCAACATGGAGACCTTATTCATGCACCAGCTGAGGATCTTCATCCTATTGTTACACCTTGGCACTTCTCATAGTGGGGGCTTGATCTAATTGCAAAAATCACACCCACTTCATCCAACGACCACAAATTCATCATCACCACTACGAAGTACTTCACAAAGTGGGTTGAAGAAATTCCCATGACCTACATAAATGGAAAGAAGATATCCAAGTTCATCTTGAACTATCTCATTTGTTGATATAGTGTCCCTCAATCCATTATCTTTGATAATGGGACACCTTTTAATAATTAGGATGTGTGTGACCTTTGCCACAAAATTGAATATCCAACATCGCTTTTCCACTCCATACTACCTACAAGGCTATGGCCAAGTAGAAGTTACCAATAAAACTATCTTGAAAATCCTTAAGAAAATAGTCAATGGCTCTAGTAATGACTGGCATCTATAGCTAACTCTTTCCTTATGGGCCTACTAAACTAGCATCTGCATTCCAATAGGTGCCACCCCATTCTCCATAGTCTATAGATCAAAAGTCATCCTTCAATCGAGATCGAGCTCCCATCATTAAGGATATCACTGCAAAACCTAATTACAGATGAGGAATATTGTCTTTCAAGGTTAAATGAGATGGATTTATTAGTTGAATGACACATGGAGGCCCTCAACCATCTATAGGTATATCATAACCACCTAAAGTGAAACTACAACAAGAAGATCAGGAGACACACCTTTCAAGTTGGCGAAATTGTGCTAAAAGAAAATCAGAAGAATGTGCCAAATCTAGAAAGAAAGGGAAAATTTGATCCCAATTGGTTGGGACATTTTTTCATAGTAGAAATCTATAAATTAGAGGCATATTAGCTATAAAATTTAGAAGGTGAGCCTCTGCAGGAGCCCCTGAACAACTGTCATCTCAAAAAAATTATGCCTAAAAATTTGCAAGGTATAAAACCAAAAAATACAAAAAATCAGAAAATATCCTAAAAAAATGGTCACCTTGTTGAAAACTTGGAAAATAGGTGTCTTGGTGACAATCAAAAAATCTAAAAATCCAAAAATCCAAAAATTCAAAAAAATCAGAAAAAATTGAAAACAGTAAAAAAAAAATGTCCTCTAGTGAAAACCACTTCGGTGGTGCTTTGGACAAGTGCCTTGGTGAAAAACTAGAAAATAGGTGCCAAGCATAAATAAAGCACTCTCCATCCACCAAGAACTTGATATCCTATTCTGAACACTCACTAATCCATTACATTCCATCTATCCTTCCATCATTTGTTTGCAACCATACCATAGCTTGATCTTGTGTTCATATCATTTTCCACCGTAGTACTACTTGGAATATTCCTAAGGTCAGTTTTTCCTACCCGTATCGAATTATTCTATCACATTATGTTTGGGGAATGTTCCTATACTTGCATTAGATTGGATTCGTGTATATTCTTATAATCTTCCTAAACATCAAAAATCCATCAAAAATCCAAAAACATTCAAAAAATCAAAAATTTTAAACATGTCAAAAATCTGAAAAATAAATAAACCAAGTTAGTGGAGTAATAATTAGGTCAAACTACATTGTCTCTGAGCTTGAACATAGGAAATATTGATCTTTCATCATCCCTCGAGACATTTTAGGTCAGCCCCTTAAGCGTTCGTCACATTGACAATATGTTTGCCCATCTATCTCATCATTGAGTCAAGTCAATAGCTAGTAAAGCTAAGTGGTCTCTGTGTGTATAACGTAGGAAAATCTAATCTATAGATCAGCTCTCAAGACCTCTAGGAAAGGTCTTTAAGTTAGTCTCTTCATCATAAATCTCAAAAAATTAAAAAAACCCAAAAACATTTTCAAAATACCAAAAACATCCAAAAATTTGAAAAAATCCAAAATGGTGCACCTATCTCATCTCATTGTCACCCACAATAATCACCATTCCTAATAAATCAATCATCACCTTCATCCGTTGGTGAGTCAGTTAGAAGCATGTCTAGTAGGCTCAAAATTGAACACCTAATCGTCAAAGTCTCAAATCTAGGTTAGTAAGCAAACAAGTTGATCAAGTCAGAGTATCAATATCTTATCATCCAATCAATCTCATCAAAGCCTTGATCACAAAATGTCCTAGGATGTATCCTTCCCACAATCAACATAAGCATTAGGTATCTCATAGTAGTTTAGCCTTGCCTAGCGGTATGAAGAACATTAGCTTGTTTGTTTACTTTATCTTGGTCTTTGTGAATTATCTTATTTTGTGCTCATTCCAAGGACCTCTTGATGATTCCTAAAAAAAATAGGTTTAGAGAGAAAGGAATGGAGCAATGATCATTATCTTTTTTATATATTGTTCTTGTGGGATACTCTTGTAAAATAATTTAGTCATGCATGCTTTTTTTAGTTAATAGGGAGGGTGTTTTAGGTATCTTGTTGACCAGATAGGAAGGCTTGTTTTTCTATGTTTTGGTCTGAGATGCTTGGAATATCTGAACTACATCCTGAACAAGGTTTTGTATGCTAAGTGTGAATAGGAATACTCCTATCTTATTTTCGAGTCAAATTCCATCACACTAGGTACAATTCTATCTTGGTTTTTTATACCTTGATGCATCGTACCTATGTGTTTTATCAAACATAAAGTAATTGGACCTTTGAAAACCATGACTCCTGGTAAGAAAATCATCATCATCTTAATTTCTTATTGGATCTCTTTTCTCCTATATTCTTTCCATACTAACATGGTATCATGACAGTTAATCATATAATCACTAATGAATCCATCATGCATCCATAAAATCATCAGCATAAGTGCATATCATATCATATAGATCATACCACATCATATCATCTCACATTATCATCATCTCAAGTTATGAGAAATAATATAGATTTGTTATTCTAAGTATCTTAAGAATTCATTGCATTACATTCATTTCACATCATACATGATTCATTAAAAGACATAATATAAATCATTAACATCCATTATCATTACATAACTAGTCATGTATCATTTGAATCATTAATAATTCAAATTTCATTTGAATCATAATCATTTTTATATCATTTACATAATCATTTGGATATAGTACATCCATACGATTGTCATCAAAATGTATAGAAAAGTACAAAACTAAATGCATCCATAATAATCATGTAGAAACATACATCATATTTCATAAGCATAGAACATTTCATAAAAATATCATTTCACATAGGAAATAAAAATGCATCCATACACCATACATCATAGAAAATCTCATAAGTAGGACCATCTCATATATATATCATCAAAATAATACAACTGTCATGATACAAAAATCAGATCAAGTGTATACATCAGAGTACATGATACAATAGGGGAAATAATCAGAGCCCATGGATAAAAAATGTATAACCTATCTACAATCAAAGAGATAGCCCTGCTGGTTGTGCCCCTCCACCTTTGGCCTCTCACCATGGTCCTCTAGACGCCTCATCCATGTGTGTTGTGAAAAGCTGGGCTCCTGACCTATTGATGGAACTACTTGCCTGTAGTGCTATCGATAGTTCTTAGCCTCCCTAACCACCTCCTGGTATTCTCTCAGAGACATTGTCTAACCCTAGTAAGATGAGGTTGTAGTCTCTAGTTGTCACCTCTGACCGGTCTCCTAATCCCTCTCAGTTTGTGCCCGATCCCTCTTAGTAGTGACTGTCAAAATCTATTACCTAGACTGATCTCTCTCCACCATCAAAATCTATATCTACCCCTAAAGCTATTGAATTAGGGCATCCATATGGTCTAGTTGTGTGGGTAGCTACTATTGTAGTACCTTGTCCCATAGCAATGCCTAGTCTCGTGTCGGTTCTTGTTCTCATGGCGGTTCCTATTCTCTTAGTGGTTCCTAGTCCTATGGTGGTGTGTGGTCTCACAGTGGTGTCTAATGTGGAGGAGGGCCACATCCTCACCTGTCCCCGTCACCATCTCTACCACCATTTCCTCTACCTCCCTGTCCTCCGCCCCTACTAGCTGGTCTACCTTTGGGCCTCCATTGTGGGAGAACTGTGCCTAAAACTGTCAATCAAAGGGGAGGCCTAAACCAAGCTCTGTAAGCATGTGTAACCCCTGCATCTACCAACCCTTCATCATATGTAAATGGCCTAGCCACTAGCTACCTAAATGAGGCTTTTGCTTCTAGTCCTGGAATGGGTTGGCCATAAGCTATCTCTCATGACGAACAAGAAAATATTGCCACATACTGGTCATCTAGCATATCTTGAACCTCACTGAACTGTCGAGCCACCCTATTTGGAAGGTATCACTCTATCATAGTGTGCTCATAGCCTGCATCCACCTATCCTAATGAGAAAATAATAGTTGCTCATGATCATTGTAGTGTGTGTCTATACCCATCCAAGGCCTCCAAACAAACTCTAAAATCTCATCAAGTACTCGTTTCCAGTGGGCAATTCCTCTTTTACATGTGTGGGTGAAGCAAATCTGGGCTCCCTCATACCGCCAAATGATAGGATCATCAATATCTAGAACAATAAGTGTGACAATTGGATGGAGCACTAGAATCCACTCCCATGCCCAAATGTGTAGTAAGGTGACCCCGGCCCTGAGGACCCTACTATCAAGATATGCAAAATCATGGAGGTCCCTATATAGTGAGGCCAACATCACTGGTCCCCAAGCAAATAAATCCTTGCAAATGACCATTCGCTCCCAAGCCAGCCCCTAGCCTAAACTAAAATATAGGCCCTATCAATCTAATGCCACTAGAGCTAGAATGATGGCCGCAACAATAAATCTATAGGTGGGAACTATGCCCCAGTACCTCTCTAGGTCAATATGTTCCTCAAAAAAGTGGATGTCATCAAGATCCATCACATCATAGCAAGCATCCCTATCAATATTAGGATCATAAATAACTCTCACTCCATGGATAGGAAATTGTAGGATGCGCTAGACATCCTGAAGAGTAACAATCATCTCACCAGTAGGAAGGTGGAAGGAAGAGGTCTAACTGTGCCATCGCTCTGCCAAAACTATAATCATCCCCAACTGGGTCCAAACAAGATGAACGGACACAACAAACCAAAGGACAACCATACCAAGCTGCTCCTCAAGGAATATGTACATACCCTATAATCTCCTGAACATTGGCCATCTGTGCTCCCTTGAATGAAGTATGTCGAGGTCCTCTTGCACAAGGGAAACCATCACATCAAGTCTCTTAAAAAAAACATTCCTCCCACATCAATTTTTTGCATTTGAAACGACAAATAAGATGTTCTTTGCAAATGTAGCGTAGTTTGAAAATTTCCAAACTGCACCACCACGATGGAGTTTGAAAATTTATAAACTCCAAAGTGCGCTAGGTGACCTAATTTGCATGTGCGGATGACTTTGTGTTGAAACCCTAGTTCCAAACTGTGTCGTGCAGTCCAATTTGCATATGCAATGGAGTTTGGATAGAACCCTAATTTTCATAAGTAGCCCAAGGTGGCACTATTATCATATGCAGTGCAATTTGAAGCCGCATGGCACCAATTTAGCATTTTTAGTGGCACTATATAGCACCGCTTAACCTAAAGTTGACCTAAACACTATTAAATGCACATAAAATGATAAAATCAAAAGTCAAGATAGGGGTGCATACCATGGGTCATGTGTCAGTTGGTTTCTAGTGCACTCGTACCTTCTTTGACATGTGCCTAGGAAGTTTTGATTGCACCATCTCGACTGGAACTCAAAGCTCAAAGTGCAAAATTTTCTGAAGGCTAAGTTTAAAAATGAATTGAAAGTGACCCCTCAAGGTCTATTTGAGCCTCCAAATTAGATTTATTTGACCTAATTTGACCATCCAGCTAGGGTTTTGGTCCCTCGATCCAATTTTTTTCAAATTGAGGACCATGTTTCATCTTTTTTGATATTTTAGTGCATTTTTTGACGTCCTCGGGCATTTTTGGACCTATGGGGCACCTTGTCTTCTTTTTTGGTGAGATCATCCAAAAATCAAAAAAAATGTTTGATCTCTCAAGGGAACAACATATTAGCATAATCCTTTCATAGGGGTAACAGTTGGGCATTAAAAAAAAAGAGAAATTTTGAACTTTGATCATAATAGTTCATTTTTTGAACCAATACAACAAGTGTGTTGCTTCAAAGAGGGGAAAAATGTAGACATGGAAAATTGACCAATGCACTTGATCTTGATTACTAACATCGCTTCATCCTAAATCATACTCTTAGCTTATCATCTCTTTTCATCTCTTAATTAGATAAATCATTATTTATTTAAATAGGTCTTTCTCCCCTATTGATTAAATTAATCAAATTAATTTAATTAATCCTCTATCTCTAGTCATTTAAATAATTCATTTTATTTAAATTAAAACTATAAAGTCCTCTTATTAAATTGAATAAATTAAACCTTATTTGATTTAATCTAACATTATGGCATTTAGTTAAATAAATCAAAACATTTATTTAATTAAACCCTCCCTCTCAATTTGATTTAAATCAATTAATAAATTTAAGTCTAAATTGCCACATCTCCTAAATTCCTTATTAAAATAATTATACTTTGATTAATTTAATCTTAATCTATTTCACATTCTCTGGAGAATGCAACTTTCACAATAAATCAATTGCTTTGATTTATTAAATCTCTTATTTTCCCTCACATGGCATAAAATAGGAATATTCCCTCAAATTTGAATTCAAATTCAAGTGGGCTTGGTCCTTCCAAACAAGACATTTATTTCACCTTACAAGTCCTTTATCGTTGAGACAAGTGGCCATAACTTCATTTTCTTCCCTCTCCAACAAGTCATTTCACTATTTTGAAATTCCACCTAATATCATATATTGGCTCTTTGATCAGAATGTGCACAACTTTCTACCATTCACATCTTGACAAGTGGCACTTGGCCATTGGATGTTGAACGATCTCACATTGGTCAATTTCACTCATTCTTCCAACTTGGAAATTTATAAATGAGAGACTCTTCCTCTCATTCTATTGTCCACAATCCAAGCAAGTATACTATACTCCATTTCATCCACAACTTAGTCATTTCATATCATGTTTTCATCATTTTAATGGTTTCATGGCAAGGTTATGCCAAAATTTCATCAAGGAGCTTCAATCATCTACAAATATTCATCAAATCTTGCATAGAAGTTGGGAAAGGGCCAATTTCTACACATAATTGGGACCAATTCCACCATGGGATCAATAGTTTGCATTGATTAATTAAGATTTCATTTATCTTTTATGTTTCTTCTTCATTTTTTCCTATTATTGAGTATTACAAATGGATTGCATGGGGAATCTTAGGTATAGCTTTCATATGAGCTTAGTAATGTGTTTGTTTCTTGTGTTTGTGTAGGTATAGGATTGGGGTTCACAAGAATATAAAATTATTGAGGGGTTCCATCACCTCCCATAAGTATTCCATTCACTTCCCCCTCAAACATATATACACATCCACCATATTCACCTCCATATAGAAATACAACCAATAAAACCATCCTTAACCAATTGTTGCAAAATGTTTCATCCCTTCAATAGGAAATTTCCACCATAAACCAAAATAAAAATAGCCAACCTTCATACTATGTCAAAAGCAATATACTATCCTTGGATATTTTAAGAACACTGATACCACAAGGTATAAAGATTCTTATCTTTGAGAAATATGGAAGGAAAGGAGATCCTTATAACCATGTTTCCACTTATGCTACCTTATGCAATGATTTCATCCTTGAGGATATGCTCTTGGCTGAGCTTTTCTATAGTTCCTTGAAACATACCAATTTAGAATGATTATCATTGTTATTGAATAAATCATTTTTTTCATTTAATTCACTTTTAGAGGCCTTTATCAACCATTTAAAAGATCACATGACTCCTAAGATGACCTTAGTTGTTTTGATGAGATGTAAGAAAAGGGATGATGAATTTGTTTTTGACTTCAGCTCATGCTTCTAAATGCTTTAATCCCAGATCAACATAAAGATTCCATATCTTCACCTTCAATGAATGTACATTGAAATTTTTTACAAACTAAGATGCAAGATAAGCTTGGAATGATGAATTTACCTTCCTACATATACTTGTGTACTTCCCTTCATGATTATAAAAAATTGGTTAGTAGTCATGAAACAAAACCCACCTCTAGCCATCCTGAAAAGTCTGAATCCACAAATCAAAACAATTATCAACCTTTCAAGAAACAAAATAAAAATTTTCTTCAACAAAATCCCCCTCAACCAATCCAACATGTTGATACCCAAGTTTCTTCTATAAACAAGACAAATCTATTTACATTTGGGGATCCAAAAAGATAATTTACTCTTTTACCCAATACCCTCCATAACACTATGTTACAAATTCTAGAAAAGAACTTGATTTCCTTACCTCCTATTAAAAATCTTGATCCTAAAAAGCCATTACCTCTCAAATTTAGATCAAATTCCTATTGTCATTTCCACCGAAAAAATGGATATGATACAAAACATTATAAGTGTCTTAAAAATATTTTGCAAGACTTGATTGATTCTAATTGTATCCTAATTTTAGGTTTTAATGATCAAGGAAATAATTCTATTTCCCCTCCCAACCAAAACTTCAAAATCTTTACCAAACCCATGCCAAACCATAATATTTCATTTGTGAAAGCTAGAAAAACTAAGGAGAATGATGTAATGAATGTTGACATGGATGAAAACAACATGGATACTAATGAAGAAGTTCCTATGGATAGTATGGCAGGATTTATCAAAATTATACCTCATAAGGGATGAACTAAAATTCCTCCTCACATTGATTTCTCATTTAAAGATATAATTAGAAACACACTTGATGGTCCTCTTTACATAGCCGACTAAATCAATAAGACCACTAATGGCATATTCATTGATCCCATCTTTGAGGAGAATGTGATCACTAAAGAATTCTTTCTTTTTCATGAACTCTGTCAAGATACATTTGAAAAACCACAAGCATAGATAAAAAAGAATAATGGTTTCTCTTGCCCTACAATTGGTTTTATCACACTTCCTAAATAAAATTAGGATTGAAAAAATTAGATGTATCATTCTCCATCATCTCAATATCAGATCAATTTTGTGTGAATCTTGGTTATCCATGGAAGCCATCTCGTCAGCTGTGCATAAATGTTTAAAGTTTCCCTTTGATAATGAGATATTTACTATGCACCATAGTGGCTTTAATCCTATGTCTTCTAATGGGAATTTATCATTGGATTTTTTTTTTCCTAAGCCTATTGAACCTTTTAAACCTCATGAATATTTATTTTTCAAACCCTACCAAAAATTTAAGGAAAAATGCATAGAAGAATTATCCCTTCGAAACATGCCTCAACACATGATTGATCCTGATATCCTTGATGGAACCATGATTGAACCACAAACCATTCCAAATAAAAAATACCAGCCCAATATGTCCTTTTCCTATCCCCCACAAATGACCAAGAGACAACCAAAATAATCCCATCACTCCTAAAATAAAATAAGTTTACAAAAATAAAGAGAAAGTGGTTAAACAACCTCCCATGGTTCCTTATATTCCTCCACTTAGGGAATAAAAGAAACTTATGGTTCATAAAATATCCTACATAAACACAACTTAAAAATTTTACTAAAATAAAAATAAATCCTAGAGAGTGTAGGTATAGACATAATGCTATTTGCCGAAGGTTAAATGAAGAAAACAACAAAGAAACTTAAGTGAAGAAATACATGATGAGTCTCCCTCTTTTTTGAAACAAAAATATCCTATATCACAACCACAATAGGAACTAGCACCCTTTTTAGAAATTATAATTTGACCTCCCATTGTGATTAACTTGGACGATGATGATGAGATGCATAAAATTTATTATTATGTGCATAATGAATTGATTTCATTGTTTTCCTATTCTATGTGTTTAAATTAAAAATCCCTTAAGAAGAGTGTTGAGCTTGGTGATGACCCTGGTAATGCAATCACCATTGATTGTTTGGCTAGTTGTCTACCTTTCATATACAATGATCAAGATTGGGATGTAGATGACCTAATATACGTTGACTCGCATATGCCTTACTAGTCTTTCCTCTTTTTTTGATTTCATGTTATGTGTGTGATTTCAAGTTTGTAATTTGATCTCTCTATACTATTTTGTTTTATGTATCCCTCTCTTTGTGTTCATTCCTCTATTTGTATCTACAGTCTTCTATATTTTGTAAAAAAATAATCTTTTTCATGTGTCTTGTGTTTTCCTTTTGGGGATGATACAAGGAATTGAAACATTTAGGTCTCTTCTAGGTTGATCCAAAATATTTTCTTTTTCTTTTATATCATTGTGTCATTCTTCCTATTCCAATAGTATTCGAGGAATGATGAAAATTTTGAGCTCTCTAAAAACATTGTAGCAAAAACATACTGACCCAAATTTTTTGATCCCTTATATGATTTTGGGATTTAATTTTGGGGGCAACCCCTTTTCATGAAGTAGCTTAATTTGGAAACATATAAATTGGCATAGGGATTTCCAAATAATCTCTCATGCCCTCTTTATTGTTAGTGTTGAAGATAGATAGCTTTGGTCAAATATAAATGATGATTGCATTTATTCATCATCATAATTTATATTGAAACCTCCAAATCCCAAGTATAAGTTTTCGATCTGCATTTAAAATATAGATGATATATATCGGATCAAACTAATTGCATAAATATAATATATGTTTGAATATTAAAGAGGTTAATCATCGGCTATAATAGATGAAGGGACTAAAATTAAAGACACATCCCATGAGTGGATGTGTCTCCACTCTATGTAGACACATCCACTCATGAGACATGTCTCAAGAAGACATGTCTCTCATGGGATACATATCCTCAAATTTGTGTCTCCCTATCTTGGGTCGTGCCCTCCTTACCCATATTTATGGGTCATCTGATACTCTAAGAAAATAATCAAAATATATAAATTAATCTGCTCTTGAAAATAAAAAATCCACATGAGAATTTATGTCTTAGTACTTCATAGATACATTCAAAATAACTTGACATCAACCTCTTTATTTCTAGTTCAAATTTTACTATATAATCTGATAGATTTGATCAAAAATTAACATGGTATCAAAGCCACATTAGGAATATCAGATTATTTAAAATCGTTGTCTCTTGAAATAATAAACTCATTCCATTCTTCATAATGTCAAGTGTGATCAAATTCAAAGATCATCTTGAACGTGCAAACAACTTTACCTTATGGAAATTCAGAATCATGATGATTTTGAAAGAAAATAAGTTAGACTCATTTATGAAAGAAAACAAGAGAGAACCAAAGGATGATCTAGAGAAAACTCAATGGATTGACAACAATGAGAAAGCTATGAAAATTATAGTAGATGCAGTTAGGGACCATATAGTACCTATTATGTCCAAACATGAGATTGCATACCTAATGTTTAAATCCCTTGAGAGCACCTTTGAAATAAACAACACCAGTAGGACCCTTGCTTTAAAGAAGCAACTTAACCATGTTCAAATAAACAAAGGAGAATCTATTAATGCATACTTCATGAGAATCACTGATTTAAGAGATCAACTATGAAAAATTGGATATCAAATTGATAGCAAGGAGTTAACACTAATAGCTCTAGGAGGCCTAGAAAACACATGGGAGTCATTTGTTCAAGGAATAAGTGCGAGATCTAAACTCCCTAAATTTGATAGACTGAGAACATATTGATTACAATAAGAAACATGACTTATAACAAAAGTAAACAATCAGAAACCCATAGATGAGGATATTAATGTGCTAAACACAAATTCTCATAAAAGGGGTAAGAATAATTCTTATGGGAAAGTTTCATTCAAGAGAAAGAGGAATTCTTATGGAAAAGGATCATTCAAGAAGAGGAAAGACATCTCTCAAATACAATTTTTCAGATGTGATCAATATGGAAACTATGCAATGAAGTGACCTAATAGAACAAAACAAAAAGCATCCTTTGCTAAAGTTGAAAAAACAAATACAGACTATGACTTTGACTTTGATAAATTTGTCTTCTACTCAGCATTATCAAGTCAAGTATCAAACCAAGTCAAAAACTGGGTATTTGATAGTAGTTCATCTAGGCACATCACAGGGTTCAGAGAGCACCTAGATACTATTAAAGAAGAATTTGATGAACAAGTGAATATTGGGAATGATTCTACGCATCCAGTAAGAGGGGTTAGAACTTGCGCCATAAATTTGAAGTTTGGCCTCTCTCTACAACTCACTGCAATATTTTTAGTACCAGGAATAAAAAGGAACCTAATATCCATTTCTACTCTTGAAGACAAAAAATATAGGGTTACCTTTATGGATGGAAACTTTCTAGCATGGACAAAGAACTCAAATATAAAGAAAGAACAAACTATATGAGTAAGACAAGGATATATCTACAAAATATGCACAGATTCTAAACAAACTCTTATTCATGAGATCTTTGATTCAAATGAAATTTGGCATCAAAGATTAGGACATCTTCATTTCCATTCCCTACCTTCTGTAGAAAAATTAGTAATAGGATTGCCCAAACTAAAATAAATCCATGAAGGAGCATGCAAAGGGTGTTCCCTATGAAATAATACAAAGGGAACCTTCCAAAATAGTTTGAGTAAAACCAAAAATTTGTTAGAACTAGTACACTCTAACTTATGTGGACCCATGTCTCTACACTCCATGGCAGGTTTCTTATATTATGTAATATTTGTAGATGAATTCTTTAGGAAGACCTGGATATATTTTCTTAAGTGTAAAGAGTCAATATAAATCCTTGAAATGTTTAAGGAGTGCAAATCACTTACATAAAACTTCTCCGGGAAGAAAATAAAAATCCTAAGAACAAATAATGGGAAGGAATACACCTCAAAAATATTTAGGGAATTTTGTGTAAATACTGGTATTAAGAGGGAGTTCAGTGTAGCAACCCTCAAAAAAATGGTATTGTTGAGAGAAAAAATAGAACTATTGTAGAAGTTGATAGAGCAATGTTGTTTGACCAAAACATTGAAACCTCATTTTGGGCAGAAACCTCTAGGACAACTGTCTACATCCAAAATAGATGTCCCCACTCACATCTAGACAACAAGACTCCTGAAGAAGCATTTATTGGTATAAAACATGATATAAGTCACTTAAGGATATTTGGTTGCCCTATCTACATCGATGTACCTAAATAAAAGAGATCCAAACTAGAACCTTTTGGAAAGAAAGGGGTATTTGTGGGATATAGTGAAACCTCAAAATCCTATAGAATATACATATCTAGGAAGAAAAAAATTGAACTGAGTAGAGATGTCATATTTGAGGAAGACATTGCCTTCAAAAAGGAAAAGAGTTCAAGTGAGATAGAAATTCAAGATTCTTCTAAATCTTAGAAGAGGAGCCTGCTCTTGAGATTCAGAGGGAGTATCCTGAAGAAATCATAAGTGGAAATCAAACCACTCCATAAGAGAATCCCAATGACAACAGCAAGAAGAGACCACTTTGGGCTAGGAAAATGATTAAAGAAGTTGAGAATCATACAACACCTAAAGGGACTTTTAGAGAAAGTAAGAGACTCAAAATATTCTCAAGCTATGTTTCTGTAATGAATGAGATCATTAGTTTAGAACCTACTAGTGTTATAGAAGCTTTCAAACATCAAGTGTGGAAAGATGCAATGACGGAAGAGTATTAGTCCATTTTGAAAAATCATGTATGGGATATAGTACCTAGACCAAAAGAGAAATGTGCTGTCTCTTCCAAATGGCTCTTCAAAATAAAAAATGTTGTTGATGGTAGTATAGAAAAACACAAGGTATGTTTTGTGGCAAGAGGGTTCTCACAAATGGAAGGCATTGATTATGAAGAGAAATTTTCACCTTTTGCTCGATAGACCTCTGTGAGAGCAGTAATAGCTATTGTAGCAGCTAAAGGTTGGAAGATCCATCAAATGGATGTGAAAATTTCCTTCCTGAATGGGACCATTAATAAAGAAGTCTATCTAGAGAAACCTAAAGTTTTTGTGATACATAAATCTGACTCACATGTATGCAGATTGAAGAAAAGCTCTATATGGACTTAAACAGGCTCCCATAGCCTGGTATGAAAGAATTGATAGCTATATTTTAGGAATAGGATTTTCCAAGAATGATGTAGATCCAAATCTCTATTTTAAGGTAATTAAAGGTGATATGCTAGTAATAATTTTATATGTTGATGACCTACTTATAACAAGATAATATCACCTTATTGCTCAAGGTAAAAAGGACCTAGCTTCAGAATTTGACATGGAAGACTTGGGCATCTTACATTACTTCCTGTGTTTAGAATTCTGGCAAAAATTAGATGGCATCATCCTAAATCAAGGAAAGTACACGATTGATATTCTGAAGAGATTTGGAATGTTAGACTATAGACCCATGTCTACACCTATGGAAACCAACTTACACAAATTAAAAGAAGCAGTAGAAAAATCAAAATTTATAGATCCTACTCTCAATAGATAGATAATTGGATCATTAATGTACTTGGTCAACACTAGACCAGATATTTTCTATGCAGTGAATGCCCTAATCTAGTTCATGTGTGAGCCAAAGGAAATACACCTTGTTTTTGTGAAACACATATTGAGATACCTTCAGGATACTATTGTATATGGTCTTAAATACAAAAGAAATCATCTAGACTTACATGGATACTTTGATTTAGATTGGGCTGGAAGTGTAACTGATCGGAAAAACATATCAAGATGTTGCTTCAGTTTAGGATCGGCTATGATCTCTTGGATCAACATGAAATAATCTTCAATGGCACAAAGCTCGAAAGAAGCTGAATATATTGCAGCCTTTATGGGGGCAAGAGAAGCAGTATGGCTCCAGAAATTTCTTGTGGGATTATTTGGTGAGCCCTTGAATCCTACTACTATCCATTGAGATAATCAGAGTTGCATTAATCTTTCAATAAATCCAGTATTCCATGATAGATCTAAGCATATTGAGATCCCTTACCACTATGTAAGATACATGGTATAAATGAATGTGATCTAGTTGGAGTATATTAGTACAAATGATCAAATAGTAGACATTCTCACCAAGCCTCTCTCCAGAGTTAAATTTGAACACTTCAGGAAGAAACTTGGTATGGCTGAAATGTAATTTGTTATTGAGATTGAGATTCAAATTGTTTATTTTTGTACTAATGTATTTAAAAGATGTTTAATGTGTAAACTCTTTTGTCATGTGTGTGACTCCATAACTTTATGGGCCCTCTCTCCCCCTGTGTATATTATTGAAAGGTGACGATATTTATGATAATGAACACTTATATTTGAAATTGTAAAGTGATGAATCTACAATGATTAGTTGGAATATCAAGATAGATATCATGTGACTTGATATCTCTTGATATTTCATGATAGTATCTTGTGGACATTTTGATAGATATCATGAGACTTGATATCAATTTGATGATCATTATGATCATTATTCATGGTGGATATGTATATATATGCATGGAAATTCCATGATTTATTATGGTAGACATCACGTGACTTGATGTTAGAGTACATACCATAACGAATATGTGTTATGAAAAATGCCATGTGACCTGACACTTTTAGTATACCATATCTTCTGATATCACGAGTAAGGTGATATCACTATATACTTGTTTGGAGTTATCTTCCCTAGCTAAGAGGGAGTGTTGAAGATAGATAAATTTGGTCAGATATAAATGATGACTGCATTTATTCATCATCATCATTTATATTGAAAACTCTAAATCCTAAGTAAAATTTTTCAATCTGCAATTAAAATATAAATGATATATATCAGATCAAACTAATTGTAAAAATATAAATTATGTTTGATTATTAAAGAGGCTAATTGCCAACTTTAATAGATGAAGGGACTAAAATTAAAGACACTTCCCATGAGCGGATGTGTCTCCACTCTATGGAGACATATCCACTCATGAGACATGTCTCTCATGAGATACTTCTCTTGAAGGTCATGTCTTCCTATCTTGGGTAGTGCCCTCCTTACCCATATTTATGGGTGATTGAATCCTCTAAGAAAATAATCAAAATCAATAAAGTAATATTCTCTTGAAAATAAAAAATACACATCAAAATTTCCATCTATGTGCTTCATAGATACACTCAGAATAACTTGACATCAACCTCTTTATTTCTAGTTCAGATTTTAGTATATAATCTCATAGATTTGATCAAAATTCATACTTAGCATTTCTCATTTGCTACTTTAAAGTGATTCCTCATAGCATGGTGTTTAGCAATTTCCTTAAAGTGGGGGCATGCATTGGTATTATAATGTGTAGTCTTCTTACTTCATGCAATATGTCTTTCACTTTTTGGTAACATTGGGTGTGATTTCCTTCAAGAGTGTGATATCTCTTAGCATATTATATTCCTTTTAGTGGCCTAATGCAACACACTACATCCCCTAAGTTGTGAATCTTATATTCTTTGATTGGTCCTCTCTTGGAGACATTAGATGTAATTTTTCCTAAGTTAAGACCTTACATGAACTAAGAAAAACTCCTTTGAATGTACCTTACACTCTTTTTTATTTACAATAACTATTATATGACCACCTTTCATAATATCATTTTATTTCCTATGGAGGCATCCTATTTTTTCATGGGTGTTAGCATACGAAGTTTTACTTGCCTCATGGATCTTTTTTTTTGTGTTGTGTGGTGCCTTATCAAAGTGATCAGGACATATATATTTTGTATGGTTCATGTATGGGATTTGAACATAGGAGTGAACTTCCCATAGACACTTACTTTTCTATGTGAGTGCATATTGGTTACATGTGTATGTGTCTCTGGGGCCTCACCTAGTGGATGACCTGAGCTTCCACTATCCCTTGTAAGAATGTGTTTAGTTTGCATAGTGGACATAATTTTCCACTTATAAACATTAGTTTAGATAAGAAAAAACATACATTTGATCCACATCGCATTTGAAAAATGTTCAAGGCTTGATCCACCCTTTCTTTTATTTTTCTTTCTTCTTTGTGTCTTTGGTAGTGTATTCTTGTATCCTTTTTTGGCTTCATACATCATTCACATGTGTGTTATTTTGTGCATATGTTAATTTTCCATAGGATCTTCATCCTAGGGACTTGATCATCCCTCCTAATAGTTTTTTTCCTATTTTAATAGCATTGGTACACTTGGACACCTCTTGATGTGAGTTTGTCTACTTTAGTGAGAGTGTTAAGAAAATTACTTCTCTCTCTAAAGTAGGGGCTAAATTTAGTGTAAGCAAATGTACCCCTTTACATTTTCACACTTATTTGGGCCCTCCCTACTAAACTTGGGCTTCTTTATTCCCTATTTAGTCCTATTTTGCATCTAGAAGCCTTTTTTAATGCATTTCTCTGAGGATAATCTTGAGACTTAAATCGTAGCTAATCATAATTCATATTTTTAGGTTGTGTTTTCCAAATCTAGTGATCTAGGACTCATATGCCACCTTGGGCATATGAGTCCCACCTAGATTTGAGGGATTTATTTTGAATATTGGATTGCTCTGAACATTTCTTGAAATTTGTCATCCTCCTACAATAATTATAAAAACTAAGCTCTTACAACCATGATTCAGAGATTGGACATCTAACCAAAATAGCCATCTTAACCATCATGAAGGGACATTTAAATTGTCAACCTAGGGATGTGAACTTGAAATGGGTCAGCACAGTATGTGCACTAGGAATTTTAAAGTAGTCATCTTCATCCTATAACTAAGAAAGGCTTAATGCTAAAATTAAATTGCATGAAAGGAAAAAATGCAAATGTTGAACATCACTCAAGAAAATTTAAATAGATTATGCACAATAGGAAGTAAAACCTAAGCATCCAACAGGAAACTACTCTTCTCGCTTTCGTTTTAGCAATATTCATAGAATGGAATTCTAGTGGCTATAGGAATAGTCACAAAATGGAATTCTAGTTGCTACAAGAATGGTCAATGCCAAAATCTTATTAAGTAATGAATAGAAACTAACATTAATCTAACTAAACTAAAGGAATGGATTAATCACCAAGTCAGGCCCCTTTGATGAGTATCCTCTAAACTAATGAACAATTAGATACTCAACTCAAATCCTTATTTCATTCATCAAAAAATTCAATTACAAAAGTATGGCTAATTATCAGCTTGTACAAGAACTTGTTGATCGACTCACTAGCTTGCTTGCTCAAGGAAGGAGGATTTGAGCCTTATTTAATCCAACTAAAAAAATGCCATCAACTCCCACTAAATGAGAGGATTCCATTTAGGGAAAGCGAGAAGAAAGTGGAGAGGGTGGTTATGCATGCAAGGGAATCCAATCGTACATGCATGCCCAGACATGGACTCGACCACTAGAGTGATCCCCGCAATGGTCAATGCCATTAAATATTGGTACAAGGTGGTTTCATGTGGTTGACACAATAATATTTCATTATCGTCCCTAGTTGAACTTCACATGACTCCTCAACCTAACCGCCTGGGGACTGCATTTCTCAATTTAGCATTCCAATCATGTTTTTAGAGTAATGTCAGTACACAATAACTGCATAATCATAACCACCTTAAATATCATTCATCAATCACATGCAAGATAAATATAGATGGTTGACATAATATGTAAATGTCATTAAAAAAAGTAGAAAAAAAATTAGTTCCAAATTTCTAATGACTGAGAGAAATTATATAGAAGTGACAACATATAATATAAAAGTTTGTGGTAATTTTAGTAAATAACAGGAGATTCTAACCCCCTTAACTAGGCCAAAATATAGACTCATTAGGCCCCCCAACCTAACATTTTGTTGGTCCTCCAACAGGGTAAGATTTATGATTCTTCTTTGTTAAGACCGTGAAGTCTGTGAGTGATAGTTGTCCAATGTTGGTGTCTATCATGGGTGAATTAGGATTATAGTAAAATCCTCCTAGCTTATCAAGTCTCCTAAACCTTTGTTGTTCCTCTGCAAATCTCATACCTATAGAATCTAAAATTAGGTACAGGCCATAGGAGGGTAGGCGACCAAAAAAGTCAAGGGAAGCCATTCTTGCCCCTTGTTTCTCCCAAGTTGTATGTATCTTTCAATTCTCTACAGTGTAGCAACATAGTTGTGGAAATAATGTGGATCATCTTGTTTTAGCTCATTAGTTAATAGGTTCCATATTTGGGATAGATATCCCCTCATAGTATCCTCTTTCTCTGTAGTTTTTACCTCATACTCACTGTAAACAACTTCAATCCAAGGCATAATTATATTCCCATAGCTTGGCCTAAAGAGGAATCTATTCCAATTTGTATAAATGTCTTTGGGGTTCTTTGATTTAGCCCTGATGGCTAGGCAAATATTGGATTCCCTTTTTCTTTAAGAATTATATTGTTCACCCCAAATTATATCATTTTGTACCCAGGACATAAATTCTCTCAATTGTATGTCTCCAACATAAGGCAGTGGGTTCCTATCTTGGTCTTTTGGGATAGAAAATTTGTGCAAATAAAATTCACATAAAAAAAAAAATCATTTCAGGGGAAGCAATCCTGTAGGCATTGAAATATTTGGTAGGAGTTTCAATGAAGGGGTTCAAAGATGAGATGCTTCTTGACATTCTAAAGGAAAGGTATTTCTTCTTCAAGTTCAATTCATAAACCCTTGGAGGGGTTCTACATTCCAAAATATTTGGCACCAGAGTTGTAATGTCGCTTACCATTTCATTCAGAAAGATAATTTCCTCATTCTTTTCTTCGATCATCTCATCCCTTTCTTGGATTTCACGTTTCACTCATTTATTCTCTTCCTTCTATTCCTCCTATCTTCTCTGTATTTCTTCCCATAAATTTAAAATAGTTGTATGTACTAGAAAATTAGGAGAGTTATGGATTCCTACCAGGATTTTCGTAGATGGTTTCTTCACATAGAGAACTATATGCATAGATTCAAGATTTCCCACCAATTTAGGTTGTTGAGGTATGATTCCTCTTTTGTCATTATGTTGTAGGGTCACTTGTTCTTCTTCTGGTGGTGGCTACAAGAACTCCTGATCTATTTCTTGACTTTGCTTCAAGAACTCCTTAATTTTTTCATGTTCTTGGGTCTCAACTTCTTCTACAATGGCAACAAGATCTACTAGGGTCATATTTGTTGCCTCTTCGAATAACTATTCTTATTTTACATTCTCCTACTCCATTGGAGCATCTATTTTTTCACACGATGTCCCACCAATCTCAAGATCAGACGCCTTTGATTTCTTGGGAGGGATTTTCATTTCTCTTAAGCTTCAGGATGAATAGTGCTAGCCTTACTTTTCTTAGGGCTTGGCACCTCTTTTTGTGCAGATTGCATTTTTCTTTTCCTTTCTTTTTCCTCCCTCTTTTGTGATCTTTTTTTTATTATAGTTTTCAATGGAACATAATCATCATCAAAATATAATGAAGATTTTTCTTTTTCATTCTCATTATCAAAGGAACTAACATTTATAGTCTCTTTTTCAATGGGGGAATCCACGCCAGCACAAGAGGTCAAAGCACAGGGGGTGCCTTAAGTCATTCTCAATTTTCTGCTAGACCTCTATGTTTGAAGTGAAACCCTAGGCTAAGATGGCTCGATTCTATACTGCTTAGTGTTCACAAAATCATCCCAGGCAATTGTAGGGGTTGTATCATGCAAAGATATTATAACCATTAATTTAATGAGGCAATAGTGGGATACATATTTTTCCCTACCTTTTTGTATTTTCATTGCCATAATGGAGAGAAGGTTGTACGGGACATTAAAAAAATTCATCTTCCTCTTGTGTCTCATATGACTTAGCAATTTGAAGTGCATCGAATGCAGGTTTGGTAGTCGGCCTTTGCAAGTGATATATTTGATGATTTGTATGGCTTCCTTCTTCCATGGCTCAGGCATAGAGAGCATTTTAGCACCTTTTTTATCAATTATGAGTGGGGGGTCACCATGTATTGTTAATATAGCCCTGGATGTCTTGGAATCCTTAGAAACAGGGTAAGGTTTTTCATCGACTGGCAACCCTGAAAATTATACAATCTGTTCTCTAATTGCTATGAATTCTAGACCTTTCACTATGGTATTCTCATCTTAAATTATCTTAGAAAACTCCAATTCAATACACTTGTCAAAACAATCCAACTTCAGAAAATAATCTAACCAACCATAATTCTGAAACTTAGTTAAGCACGTTACATCATGTAACAAAGAATCGTGAGCTTAGGTCTCATTCTGAATGAGTCTACCTCACATTGTCTATACTCATCTTGTCACTCTACAAAATTACCTCTATAATTCTCAAATTCTTTCTTGTTTTCTTGCTGGTGAATTGTCAGTTGAATTTCCTTCACTTTGATTTTAGAAATTACCATTTGCATTTCAAAATTATGATAGATTTAATAAATGGAAAGAAACAATAATAGAAGGGAATCACAAAGAGAGGAGATGGTGGAAGAAGTTTAGTGTCACATCACACATGCAGGTGATCTTTCATTTTAAATTTTGAATCAGCTCAACAAGATTTGTTGATGCAGAAAATCATGTATTGGCATGTGGTAATATTTTTGCATCTTTCTCACCCCTCCCCCCAGCCTAAATTTTCAAAAGTTTCCACACATGTGGGATGACAATATTGATTGCTGGGGGATTAAAGAAAATTATGTGAAATTCCATATTATCGTAAAGTGATAAAATGGAATGTTCTAAAGGATAATTAAGAATGCAAATAATGTGCATGTACCTGACTATGTACAAGCATGATTGTATAGAATTCATTACAAAGATCAGGGAGAAAGTATCACTTGCATTGTTGAACAATAATTTTGAAATTAAGGAAGATGAGGTGGAATAGTGCGAGGTGAAATGAAATGATGGAAGAGAGAGAAAGGTGGTATGGATGGGTGGATGGGTGAAGAAATGGATTTCTACATATGACAAGTGCATACCTCATTTAGTCGGAAGGAGGGACACTAGGTCCACTTCCTTCAGCTGTAGGAACTCCTTAGCTGCAAGAACTGTGCTCGGGTGCTATGTGTTGGATAAACTATTGTAGGAACTATTCCTTTAAAGTTGACCTATGATATAATTTGAGATGGTGCCCATTCATAAGTAATTTGAATTTCATAGGGTCAATGGTCGTAAGCTGCACAACTCCATTGAGAACTACCTTTACAACTTCATATGGCCCTAGACATCTTGTCTAAAATTTACCTGCATTATCTTTGTACCATGAATCATAAAGTAATGCCTAGTCACCTGGCTGAAATTTTTTCTCTTTGATTAGTTTTTCATGCCATTTGACTCTTTGATTTTGCACAAGTTCAGTATGGTGCAATGAAAATTTCCTCATCTTGTCTAATTCATTCAACAACATAATCTATTATTTTTTTTCTTTAGAAATTTCCATCCCCAACTCCATAGTAGTTCTGAGAGTCATGTGCTTAAATTCTATAAGCATCATGGCTGTTTTTCCATATAGTAGATCCAATGGGGGGAAGACTATACTTGTCTTCTAGGTGGTCCGGTAAGCCCAAATTGCTTTTGATAATCTATTTGCTTAGTCCTTTCTATGAATATGCACTATTTTGGGGAGGATTTCTTCAGTCTCTTCATTTGTCAGTACAACTTGTCCATTTTCTTGAGGGTGATAAGGAGGATATTTCCTCTATCTAATGTTCTATTCATTAACCAATGTTGTAACAAGTTTTGATGTAAACTAAGTACCTTGATCAGTCACTATTTCTCTTGGTACTCCATATCTTGTGAAAATTTCTTAGTAAAGAAATTTTCCAACCTTGTTGTCTCATGCATGCTTCATGGATTTGAATTCTACCCACTTTGTTACATTATTAGTGCACACTAGAATATAGGACTTACCATTGAATGGTGGATCAATGGGTCCCACAAAGTCCAATACCCACTTCTCAAATGGATTTACTACCACTTGTGGATAGAGTGGCATCTCATTTGAATTTGTTGCCCTGTCCAACCTTTGGCATCTATCACATCTCCTTGTATATCTTTGTACATCTTTGTGTAATGTAAGCCAATAGTATCTCGTGTTCAAGATTTTCATTATTGTCCTTTTAGCTGCAAAATGGCCTCCACATGGTTCATCATGGAATGCATGTAGAATGTCATAGGTCTCATCTTCCCTCAAATACCTTCTCATAATGTGATCTGTTCTAGTATAAATAGGCATCCATCTATCCATGAAAAAGGGAATGATTTTTCAATCAACACTCTTCTCTCTTTTGGGGAGAAGTGATGAGGAACTCTCCCTATGACAAGGTAATTGGATATGTCAACATACCAGGGTGTCTACACACTAATGGAGAATAGATTTTCATCAGGATAGGATTAATCTATGGCTTGATTATCTTTTGGTGTAGTCAACCTTGAAAGGAAATCTGCAGCCATGTTTTCCTTCCCTAGTTTGTCTACAATAGTTATGTCAAATTCTTACATTAATAAAAACTTTCTAGCTAATCTTCGTGAGATTAGGGGTTTGTTCATGAGGTATCCAATAGTTGCATGATTAGTGTGCACAAAAATTTGATAGCCTATTATATAGTGTCTGAATTTATTCAAGGCATAGATTGTTGCCAGAATTTTGTTCTCTATCACTATGTAATTGAATTTAGCTCCCTGCAAGTTTTTACTAAAAAAATAATTGGCATTTTCAATAGCTTCTACTTTTTGTCCTAGGACCGCTCCTATTGCATAATCTAAGGAATCGGTATGGATGTGGAAAGGGATGTCCCAATTTTGTCCCTTAGTACAAGAGCATGAGTTAGAGTTCTCTTTAAATCAGAGAATTCTTTATCACAACTTTCTATCCATTGGAACTCAACATCTTTAGTCAGAAGACAATATAGTGGGGCTGCTATTTTTCTAAAATCCTTGATGAAATGTCTATAGTAGCCTACATTTCCTAAGAAACAACTAATATCCTTTTGTTTTTTAGGTATAGGAAAAAAATATATTACCTCATTTTTTGTAGGATCAACTTGAATACCAAGGTGGGAAATGTAGTGGCCAAGAACTATACCTTCCTACATCATCATGAAGCACTTTTCATTGTTTAATGATAGGTTTTCATATTCACATATTTGTAGAGATTTCTTTAAATTTTCCAATGCTTCATCAAAGGTGGCACCGTAGGTAGTGAAATTGTCCATATAGATCTCCATGCAGTCAAGGGAGATATCTTAATATATGTTGATGACTGATCTTTAAAAAGTGGCGGGTGCATTGTGTTGAAGCAGTATTTTGCATGTAGCAGGAGTCTTATCGGAAACCTAGCTAATGGGCGATATTATGCGCTAGCTAAGTGACCTCCAAGATTTTACCAAAGACAAATCTTCACTTAATGGGTGAAGTAAAAGGTAAGGGGGATTGCAAGAATATAAAATTTACACTACAGGTGATGCACCAAATTCTTTAGACAACTTTACCAAAGCACAGTGCATAATGCAAAGGCCTGAACCACTAAATTTTTGTTAATTAAGATAATTTTCTCAAAAGAATTTATCATGCAACAATACCCTCTAATTTTTATAATGTAATCACACATAACTTTGCTTTAACACATAAGAGTCAAAGGAACATGGTCTGTGTTTATTTTAGCTATGAAAAGTTACAGAAACTGGAAAATAGGCATTCATACAAAATGAAGAGAAAAGCATAGGTCAATAGTTCTAACATATTCTTTGAAACAAAAAGGCCAAATTTATTTGGCACAGTTCAAAATCTTTTAATTGAAAGCAACTATTACAAAAGGCCTGCTTCTTAGTTCTTGAGAGTTTTGTCCTAGACTTAATCAACCTCCTCTTAAAGAAAACAAGGCCCCATTTATATGGCCATTCCACCACCTAGAGATGCATCATTGAAAGAGAAGACCATGCATGATGATCCTCAGCCCAGATCATCTCAAGTTGCCATAGCAAACATTGATCGGCCAACAACACGCCAGCAAGGCCAATACATGTAACAGAAAACCATGCAGCAATAGGAGAGAACACACGGCGAAAGGAAAGTACAAAAGATCCAGCGGCATTTTCAAGGTAGCCAGTGTAGAAATAAAATGCCACATGTCACTCAGATGGAGCTCGATAGAAAGTTGAAAAGGCACCCGGTAGAAAGCTTCGAGAGAGAGCCACATGGAGAGCTCCGACGAAAATATAGAATGAGGCAGGCCCAACTCGAAAAATAGCCAGAGTGAGTCACGCGGCATATAGATGGAGACTAGCAAAAAAGTGAAGAGAAGGGAAATGAAAAGCTTCACAAGGAAGCCATGTGGTGAGCTCCGAGGTTAGTGAGCACAAAAATAAGGTGCAACTACAAAGGAAGATAGAAAACTACAAGGCTTCAGAAGTTTTTATTGAACAGTTTGGCGACTCATAGGGGCTTTTCGCTCATGGAAAGGAGAACCCCATAAACCTTTGGCTCAGCAATAGAAATGCTCACAACCTTTAGAGGGTGGCCTCCAGATTGGACCATACTTCATTTGTTGGTGCAGAGAGAGTTCACAGATGCTCATGAGCTAGTATGAGATCAATAATTGCTTTGAAAGGTAATCCAGCTGATACCTTGGTTTCCAATTCTAATTGGAAGAAAATTTGTCCCAGTTGATGCATGATTGCCTCAATCTCTTCACCTGTCAGAGACTAATCAAAAGTCTAGAAGACAAAAAGGTCCTGTTTCTTCTCCTTAATCATTTCAACAATATGCTCCACACCCACTACTGCCTGATCCGCAATGAAAGGCGAAGGGAGGCCTCTCTGATTCAAATGGGAAAACTTTGCCCGCATGTCACTGGTAACTTGGTTTAACTAAGCTCTACAATCTATTACCTGTTGAACGGCCTCATGCATGGAGATGAGGCTACTTGCGCCTAAAGATGTTGTCGTTCGCTCGTTGATGCCCATGCTACTCAATGATTCATCTAAAGTGGTATACAACTTACCCAATAAAGTTCTAGCCTCTGGAACCTTGTCAGAAGTTAAATCATAGACCTGCTATATTGAATCATTAACTATTCCATAGAGGCTAGCTGCTTGCACCATAAACTTTAAGGTGGGATGTAGAGTAAGGCACAAAGCCTTCACCTTGTCCCAGTATGATGCGTGCAACTCTTTGACAATTTCCAACAAGCTCATCTAGGGTGCAAGGGGTTGGGTCCTTAGGGTATCCAATTCTGCCTCTTTGCTGCTTAAACCTGCCACTACCTCTGCCAAGCTTTTGTTCAATGCGGACATCTGCTCCTTTAGGGAAAGAACTTCCCTTTCCCTTTTTTCCTGGGCCAATTCGGCCCACTTAGTCTTTTGGACCTCCAACTCTAAGTTGGTATTTATTTCAGCAATCTCGATAGTAGTGCTCTATCGGAGCTCCTTCATTCCTATAGTTAGCAGGTCAGACTTGGCACAGAGTTCCTTCTCTTTTTCTTGGCTCTGCTCAACCCGCAGCTCGAGAGTTAGAACAATCTCTTCACTCAACCTTTGTAGCTCCTTGATCTGACTTTCGAAGGTGCTCCTTTCCTTCTCAAGTTGCCCACTTTCGTTCTCCAAGGATTTGAACTTGTTTACCCAGATGTCAACCTTCCTTTTGAGCTCCACAATCTGATCATCTTTCTTCTTCTCCTACTGATTGAGCTTGAGAAAATCAGTGGTTACTATTTTTTAGGTCTCCTCCATCAACTCAACTTTATCTTGTAGGTGGGCCTGCTGCAAGTCTAACCCAACAACATTCACAGAATAGTCACTGGGCTGCATTTCGCCTACTACCTTGATCACATTAGGAGTAATCTTCGCAAACATCAAGGAATTTTGACCTTCATTATATACAGTTTGCAGATGGGGCTCTGCCTATCTGGTTGCATCCTTCTTTCTTCTCTTGCTGATCCAGTTTATGTGGGCACTTTTATTTGCATCAAATTGTGAGAAATATTCTTGGGCCGAGATACCCAGTCCACCAACAAAAGGATACTCTTGAGGGACAGCTAGCGGAAAAGATAATGTGGTTGATGTATCAAAGGTTTTTCCTAGTCGTGTTATAATGGCTAGGGAGAATGGCGGGATGAATTGGCCACTCAAAGGGGATAAAAATGAGGTGATAGTGTAAGGGAAAACTAGAGATGCACCAACCATAGGGCTGGGCCTTGGGGATAAAAATTGTTCGCCCACAAGCCTGGTGCTGACACCAAATTACGTTCTGGGTAAGGTATGGAAAGTGGAGGACACAAGAGGGAAAACTGGAGGGGCGAGACTAGAATACTCAGCAAATCTAGTGGTAGAGAGGACTAGCATGGATGAAACAATAGGGGCAGACTATGGCGAGACCAAAGACATAGAGGAGAGAGAAGAGGGAGGAAAAATTACCTGATGCTCCTGCAAATTTGCTAACGTTTCGACCACTCCCTTCATCGACTATTCCTCCTCTTCACCGGCCTCTTCGGTTCATTATCACTTCTCTTCTAGAAAATCATCGAGGTTGAGAATGACCCGTCTATTTCCACTAGTGGTCCTTGCCCACTTCCGTTTTGATTTAGAGGGGGCCGCTAGCTCTGATGTTTGTGCATGTGGCACTTCCTCCTGGATAAACTATTTACCAGTATTCTTCTCAAGTATTAGACTCTTGGCGATGGCAAGGGGATTCTGAGTTACCTCCTCCTCCAATTTCGCGGTTGCCTCCTCGCTTCTATATTGCTGCACAGATGTTGAGTGGTTCGGATAATTTTCAACATCTGGATGTTTATCTTCCCAAATGTGATCAAACTTCTCATCGAGGGCTACCTCATTATGCATCTTGCCAGCCACCAAAATTTCCTGCCAGTATATCCAGAAGGCCTGCATCTTATTCGGTGCCCAACCGAGCTTACTCAATTGGGTGACTAGAGAGGAGTTGATATTCAGCTTTGGATTAACTCTCCCCATGATGTGGTAAAAATTTAGCCATGGCAGTCGACCATCCACTGTAGGAAAATATTCATGGCCTACATATATACTTAAGTTTCCTTCCTCGACATTTCGCTGGAGTTCTCAAAATGGCCGAGGCTAATGTGAGATTTTGATGCCGATTCTTGAAAAATTATTGTTAGGGTTGTAATTCCAAGGATCGTCTATTAATACCAACCCGAGGTGGCCTAACTTCGAGAGTAGAACCACTAAGTTATCAATCTTAGGGGTCCTTTTCTTAATCAGTGACATCGAACCAAACATGATTGGCAATAGCAAATAGGAGGTTAAGTGCTTTCCTCCCCAGTAATCATCATCAAGGGTACATAGCTGTCTCATTGCCTCCAAGGCCAACACTCTATCAGAGAGGAAACAAGGAAGTTGGAAAGATTATCGGATGAGACTTGGCATGCAGAGCATGGTGAAATCCATGCCAAAGAACTAGTTACAGGGTGGAGTTAACTTCCCTAGCCAGGACCTCTATCAGGGTGATATGCATTCGGTCATATTTATGCCAACCTTACCCAAAGCCCTTATAGTCGAGGCTATGAATGCATCCGAGAACACATAATAATCAAAGATTTTTGACATGACAGGGATCCATGTTGAAACCGGCTTCCTAAAGCCACCCTCATCAAAAATAGATAGGAGCATAGACGTTGAAAAAGAATCTACATTCTGGTGCAAAATCAAGTAGGCCAGAAAAGACAAATACCTAAACCTAGAGCTGACCCCAAATTCTTGTAATTGTTTCCAAATTCTACCATCGATAGCTCGTGCAAAGTCTAGGAGTGGAGCCTCACGATTCTTTTTTAACATAAAACAAAGGGACATTTGAAACTGATGAACCTCCTTGTCCAAGTCCAGACCACACACCATCGCTAGCATAGAAACAATAGAAGAAGTGACACCTTTCAGATCCTTCAAACTAAAAGGAAATTTGGGTGGGGTTGAACTACTCATTTGTTGAAGATCTAAATGTTAATACTATGGCCTCGACTGGAGCTCTCCCCACTTTTGCTGCATTCTTTCCATTTCAAAATTTTCAACCTCTTTCACCAAAGGAAACAGGATGCATAGCATATCCTGAATAGCTTCAGGCCTAATGACTACCCTAAAATTTTCGCCATTGATAATCCCTGTGTTTGGGTCAAAACATGTCGCGCATGCTGCCACAACCTTAGGACAAGGGTGCACCAAGGGAACCATGTATTGCGTGAGCCCACAGTACTAGAGCCGTTTGTGAAGTTGGTTCGTTATATGCTTCATTCTTTTGTATGCGGCCTCCCTAAGGCTTTTAGGATTGTAAAATAACTTAGGATCAAAGATGTTATCACAATCTTCGAAGACCACTACCTGGTCTCTATGAGGAACGGTGCTTAATAAATTTTGGTTCACCAGGTGAGTGAAAGGCTAGCAAGGCTTCATAGGTATGCCTAGAGTGGCATAAGACTCTCTATCATAAAGTTGCACATGGGGTGCATTCCTCATCTGCTAGTTTAGAATTACTTGAGCTGAAGTCTGCGTAGGGTTCTCTACAATTTTGGCCATTTTGTATTCTCAAGAGTTTTCTTGGAAACCTTTGGTAAATGGCTTAGCTTCTCTAAAAACTTTTCTCTTCTTGTGAATGCCTTAATTGCTTAATTCTTGGCAATTTTTGCAATAAATATGTTTCCCTGCATGCCATAACTTTCCTTTTTGCTTTCTCAAGAAAGACGGCTGAAACAGGTACATGCCAACCATTTATACCAAGTTGCTATTATGTGTTACCAGTTTTACTCATGCAAAAAGATCGCCAACCAACCAAACTACTCAAACATTAATTGAAAATCTTTTGCGTGTGACAGAAACGGATTCCTATCTCGAAAGACGAACCCAGGCAACCCTACGAGAATTTTCCTCTAGCTTATTTGTATTGATTGATATTAATGCTTGTATGGGGCACGTTGCCCTGCAGATCTTTTACCTATAATTTCATCTAATTCGGATGAGATGATGACACTTCATATTATTGACACCTGGCTAGTCTGCAAATTGATGTGGCAACTCAGTGGAGAAAGTTGCATGCTGCACCTAAAATTTCCCATCACCTTGCATGCTAAATACTAAAAATTGAGGCGAAGTGAAACACTTGGTATAGTTGTTAATCATGATTTCTTCGATAAGCAAACCATAGCTATTCTATAAATAGGATCCTTTGTGGAGCATCACAAATCATAATATCAACAAGCTTTTCCTAGCTCAGTAAGTCCCTACTACCTTAGCAATTTTCATCTTAGCTGGAAAAGCAGGTGACATGGAAACACTAGTAAGGCTTACTTGCAAAAAGACCCAGGCTACATTTCTTGGCAAGATTACCTGTAGACGCCTAAAGCATATGACAGGTGTAAAAAACTTGTTGCATGTGAAAGCCATCAAGTGGGTCCTTGGAAAGGACTGTGTGCATTATGAAGACTAGTATCGGGTGAACACCAACATCTACTCCCACTTTTTCACCTCGCTACTAGACATCAGCATCTCCAAGCATAAGATTTCAAAGTTGATGAAGCGGGTCTTCCCTCAGTGCTACCTCAGAGGTCTGGAGCAGATTGTGTGTGCAACCCAATTTGATCGTGGGATTCTCTTAGTTTGAAACATTCACCTGTAGCAGTTGCATGGAGGCATCATTCCAACTAGGCCTTTTATTTTCAATTTTGAGCTTGAAACCTATGAAGAGCATCGCACTAGAGCCCGTGTAGGTTGCTATTTCCTGATGCGCTTGCACTATCTTGAGCCATTCTATAGTTTTTAGTGGTACAAATATTTTGAGAGAATGGTATTTCCTGAGCCTGAGCCGCCTACCGCCATGATCGTCAGTCCTTGTCACTGATATCTTGAAGACAAAGATGGTTACAAATTTTGCTTCTTATGCTTACAAGCCTCGCACTACAGCGGGCATATGTAAATGTTAACATAAGGCCTCCAACCCTAATATATTATAAATTTTTGACTTTGATGGATATAATATATATACTTTTTAGACCATCTAGCCCATTCATAAATTTCTTTCAATTATTTGCATCATTCTTGTGTTTTATTTCAATTCTCGTTCTGAGAGGATCCAAAACTTGAAGCAGCGAAGAGTAATTACATATATAAAAATGTACAAAACTAACACATATGTAGAATTAATAGAATCTTTTAAGATGTATTCCATTAACTGGAATACTCAGGTTGTTTCCTTCCATATCTTCCAACTGAAAAGAGTTGAATTGTTTACACTGATAGATCTTGAATGGCCATTCTCAGAAGCTGTCAAATTTGTTGTGTTGTGTGGGTTTTACTCCGCGCTCATTGAATTTGAGGACCAAATCCCCGCATTGTAAACCCTGATCAGAAGCCCTTTTGTTGAACCATTTCTTCACTACCTGCTGGCAGCTATTCATTGCTTCTAGGGTATGTTCTCTTTTCTCTTTCACCTAGAGCAACTTGGAAAATCACACCTCCATCACCCCATTTTCTTCAATTTCCAAGGACTTGAGCAATTATAGGGCAGGAATTTCTATGGTGATGGGTAGCAATGCCTCTTTCTCGTACACCATCTGGTAAGGAGAAGTTTTCAATATCTGCTTGGGCGTAACTCAGTCTGTCTAGAGCGTTGTCTGGAGGTTCCTATGCCACTGTTTTTGATGTTCCGAGCCTATCCTTTTGATCAACTTGAAGAGGTTTTTGTTAGTAGACTCCACAAGACCATTTCCCTAGGGATAATAGTTAGAGGAAGTCTTCAGGAAAACTCCATATTTTAGTGCAAACTATCTCATCTTTGAGCCTAGAAAAGCCTTAGCATTATCAAAAATAATTATTTTAGGTGGGCCAAATCTGGCCACCAATTCTTTGAGGAAATTAACAATCTCTGATTCAGTTGCATTTTTTAATGGCACTGCTTTCGCCCACTTGGTAAAATAGTCAATTGTTGTTAATATCCATTTATGTCCAACTGAAGAAAGAGGGTTAATCATCCCAATGAATTCTAAACGCCATTGAGCAAAAGGTTCTTCTACCACTATGGGCCTTAAAGGCATAGTAGCATTCTGTCTTTTTTTGACATAGAACTAACATTCCTTGCAAGACCTAATTAATGAAAATGCATCATTAAAAAGTGTTGGCCAAAAATAACCAGCACATATAATTTTAATTATCATGGTTCTTGTAGAAAAATTTCCTCCAACAAGGCTATTATGGTATTGATCTAATATCCTCTGAGCTTGTTCCTTATTTGTACATCTTAGCAAGCTGCCATTGAAATTTCTTTTAAACAGGACACCCTCCAAAATGACATAATTGCTATTCTGTAGGCGATAGAAATGCCTTTTAAAGGATGGGAGATCATTTGGATACCTTCTTTTTGGTATAAAATTTATTCTATCATCAAGCCAGTTGTTCTGAGATTTTTCTTCATTTATTAGCACAGGATCTGGAGCTCCAAGCTCTGTCACTGTTTCACTATTTTCAATGATATATTCGCACAGTTCTTTTACCTTTACGCTCTTGACAAATCTAACTTCAATGTTGTATTCTAGGATCTTGTTGATCCAGTTAGCTCTCTTTCTGGTGATTTCCCCTTCCATGATATATTCTCGCACACTAGGATGTGGTACACAATAATCACCTTATTATATGATATAGAATGCCAGAATTTCTTGAGCCCCTTAACAATGGCGAAGGTATGTTTTTCTACAAAGTTATAATTTACTTCATATTCTTTCAGGGTTCGTGAATAGAAAGCAACAGGGGATTCCCCTGTATCTTCATCCTTTTTCTACATGAGTGCTATGGCAATACTATTCCCACCACCAAAAACATACATAATAAAATCTTTCGACAGGTTCGGGTTAACCAACGCGGGGGCGGAAGAAATAGCCTCCTTTATAAGCTCAAAAGCTTTTCTGGCTTCCATCGTCCATTTAAAAATCTGCTCTTTCTTTAGCATTAAGGTAATAGGGCGACCAATACCTACAAAATCCGTGATAAAACAGCTAATAAAATTGACTTTTCCTAGGAAAGACTGCATAACCTTTTTGTTGACAGGTAACGAGAGTTCTTGGATATCATCTACTCTTTTTGGATCAATAGAAATGCACTCCTTAGAGACCACATACCATAATAACTTTCCTTGGGGCACTCTGAACAAACACTTTTTTGGGTTCAAGGAGATCCCGAATTCCTAACATTTCTAGAAAACAAGTTCTAAATGATCAAAATGATCGTTAGCAGACTTTGAGAATACTCTTAAGTCATCGAGATAAATGAGTACAATCTTATGGATCAAATACTTGAAGGCAATGTCCATAGCTCTCTTGAAGGTGGCTCTAGCATTTGAGAGTCTAAAAGGTATCTTAGCATATGCATACGTTCCCCACTTTGTGGTGAACATTGTCTTGTATTGATCCTCCTCCTTTACCCAAATATGGTTATAGCCTAAAAAACCATCCAGCATAGAAAACATCTCAGAGCCAACAACAGTTTGCAGGATTACTTCCATTGAAGGCAAGGGGTAATGATCCTTTAGGGACACTTTATTTAGGTCTCGAAAGTCTACACATAGTCGTATATCTCCATTTTTCTTTTGGACTAGCACCAAGTTTGACACCCAAGTGCTATGTTTGATCAGGAGCACTATTCAGGACACGATCAATTTATTCCATTCCTATGACATGAGAGATTCTATCTTTGGGTTCATAGATCTCTATTTTTGGTGAACTGGCTTTGCACATTTAGATAGCTCAATAGTGTGCTCAATGATTCTGGGATCATATCCCTTAAGATCATCATATGACCTAGCTACTACACCTGGGTATTCTTCACATAAGTGTTTTAGTCTGCCTTTATTCTTTTCAAAGACTTCTTTCCCAACTTTGAGCTTCCTATCTTCCCTGATATGCAAATCGGTCTAATCTCCTTTATCCGCCACCAACTTTCTTTTGTCCCTTGTCGCATCATCAAAATAAAAAAGGATTTTGAGAGTAACTAGGCCTCTTAGGAGTTTGTTGGACTTCAACTGGATGATTTGATCTCTGTAAGCTTCGGCGATCTTCGATTGTAGTTGATTGGTGAATTTTCTAGATGACTGGAGGAATGATGCAATATGAGCATCGCTATCAAACACCTACCAATCTTGATTATTATTGGGAATAGCAGGTCTTACGATTACCCTTACCACATGCCTATTCTTCAATAATTCAGATGTCGGCTCGAACTGCACCCCAATAGTTACCATCTTATCGGCCTCAGAATTCATTTCCCTTGGAATAGCCTTAATATTAAATGCTTCAAAGTTGTTAATCAGATCCCAGACCCTATGTCGATAAGATTGCATGTGGATATTCTTTGCTACTGAAGTTCTACGGATTTGGTTAACCACCAGCTCAGAATCTCTGAAGACACTTATCTGCTTTGCACCCATTTGCTCCGCAAAGCTTAAACCATGGATGAGACCTTCATATTCGGCTTCATTGTTTGAACACACAAACTAGAAATGGTAAGACCTCAATGTATTTTTGTCGGACAGGGATACCAAACAAATCTCTGCCCCAGCTCCTGCTTTACATCTAGCTTCATCAAAATATAACATCCAGATTTTTAGAGACTCTTCACCCTCGGGTTCTTTAGTATCTTTGGGCATGATTTGCCCTTCTTCATGAATAACATAGGTTCTGAGGCCAGTTGAGTTGTAATTCCCGAAAGGTTCTATATCAATAAATTCATATAACAAATTTCCTTCATCTACTATCCGAGAGCTAGTAGCCTCCTCTTCTTCAAGAAATTCCACATTGTACCTTTCCTCTTGAGAGATTGAAGTGTGTGCTACTTCAAAGTTTAACAAAGCCTCATCAACAACATGTTTGGAATGAAGAGTTTCTGACAATAGTTTCATCTTAGCCCCATGGTTAGTTCTCACAATCAGGTGCAACCAGTCTAGCACCAGATATCCTCCTACATTTGTCATTAACTCTCAGGATGAAAAGATTCCGAACAGAGGAGGGATATCGATGTGTATGGTATCCTAATTTACAGTGATACTGGGGTAGGAAAACAAAGTCATAGGTAATCCCTTGATTATTCTAATAGTATCAACCTTGTTTCCATCAAGCTATACGACTCCTTTATTCAGAGGCTCATATTTTAGACCCAAAGCATTAGGTACTTGCTTCGGCATGACAGTGGTGCTAGCACTAGAGTTGATCATACAGTTATGCAGTAGCTTGTCACCAATAATTAGTGTTAGAAAGAAAGGCTTAGGTTTAGACTTACTTTCCTTTTCGGACTTGAGATTCTCCTCTAGTTGAATTGTTAACACTTTATCTAGGTCAGGCCTAGATGCATCCTCTCTATTGCATAGAGCAAGAACTTTAGAATCTTCTTCAACTGATAGCCCCTTTTGTAGTAGTACCTTCTGCTCTGGAATAACTAGGACATCCCATAGAGAAGTGTTGGCTGATGACTTCTTCAGTTGCTCCACCACATTGAATTGCGCTCGTACTTGGTGAGTAGTAGTAGATTGCTCCTTCAGTTTGATGGTCAGTATAGGCCTTGCAGCCAGTATGTTCGGTAGTTTAGCAACATCTAGAGTGATCAATGGAATCTTCTCCCTTGGTGGGAGTGGACTCAGAGAGCTAGGAAGAGCCATTTTTTACTGTGATGGGATTGGTAGCAGGCCTACCACCAGGTTAGGTGTCAATTGTGATGTAGCTTTTGTAGGTAAGGTTGTGAACTCTCCAGTGAATCTACGCTTAGAGTGTGTGTTATAGTTGGATTGCACTCGAGGTACATTATCTGTAGGGATATCGTTCAAAAACATTGACTCTTCTCCTTCCATCCAAGAAAATAGAGCTTGGTCCAGGACAATGTCTAACTCTTGCTGGATAGACATCCCCTGCATCTGTACGATTAGGATCGCATTGTCCATTTGTTGAGAAGCATATGGTGAGTTGCCAGAAATGGATGTGCCGCCTTGGCTACGTTGATCTGTGATTTGTTGTTACAAATTTTCCCATAGGCAGTTTCACAACATGTGTGCATTATTGCAAGGAAAACACCATGAGTTAGCATCTTCAACCAAATTGTTTTGTCCCGCCACCAGCTCCTTATTCAAACTAGGATGAACAGTTTGCATAGGTAGGGTTACCGGAACCATATGGTTACTTGATTGAGCTGAAGTATTCCCACATGACCTATCCTACCACTGGTTTGATTGGTATAGAGGTTTTCTGCCTTGGTAATTTTGGTATGCAGGCTTTTGATAGCTATATTGTTGTTGCTTCAAAGTAGTCAGTTTATTAGTCATAACCCATATATGTTCTCTCATTTCATTCATCTCGGTAGCCATGGGATTAGGCACAGGAGCTACCACTGAGGCTATGCTTGGAATGCTTTCGGGATAGATGTACATAGATTGGGGAAGGGTCGTAGGAGTGCTAGTAGAAAGGACTTCGACTTCTGGAGCATTGCACTCGGGGAACAATGGCATGATGGGTCTCAGTGCCAACTTTCCTGTAGCGATCAAATTATTTTCTGTAGTGACAACTAAGGTGTAAGCATCAAGTAGAGTGTCTCCACCCAAAGCTTGTAACATCATGGAGATATCGGCGTTGATCGACTTCAAGTAGAACATAAATGCTAGATCCGAAGGTGGTGGGTTGCACACAGGCACTCTCTACTAGGTCGAATGGAACCTCGCATTGAAGTCAGGCAGAGCTTCATGAGGGGCTTGCTTTATATTTTCCAATTGATGGTACAGTGAAGATTTGTCACCGATGTTTGAGAAACACTCATAAAATGGAGTCTCGAGCTGGTCCCAAGTAGCAATAGTACTAGCTTGTGGAGTTTTGTACTAGTTTAGCACTTTTCCTCGGAAGGAGGTGACCAACAATCTGAGGGCTACATTTTCATTGGATACACCATGTACCAGACATATGTCTGCTACATCTTGTAGATGCTCCATTGGTGTCTTTGATTCATCCCTAGAATATTTAGGGATAGCCTTTAGGGAAAAAATGGGGATGGGGGCCCAAACTACAGGGGGCATAGGTGCTATTAATGGACAGTCGAAGTCCCAGGCTACGTAGTTTCTAGCAGTGATAGGTGTGGATGGATTAGGTGATGTCGGAGAATGTGGAGACAAAGGAGGTGAAGGTCTACCTCGGCGACATCTCGGGTGCACAGAAACTAAAGGCAGAACAAGTTGGCCAGGGAATCTCACAGTTTGTGACCTAGTCACAGGTTAATGGCTCATACACACTTATCAGATCAGGCGTATGTGCTATTTCACAGTCCCATTGGGCATGCCCAAAAAAGAACTATTGATGAATTATTTTGCATGTAGCAGTAGTCTTATGGGAAACTTAGCTAATGGGGGACATTATGTGCTAGCTAAGTGACCTCAAGGATTTTACCGAAGTCGGCTCTTTGCTTAATGGGTGAAGTAAAAGGTAAGGGGGATTTCAAGAATGTAAAATTTACACTACAGGCGATACACCAAATTCTTTAGACAACTTTACCAAAGCATGGTGCATAATGCAAAGGCCCGAACCACTAAATTGCTGTTAATTAAGATAATTTTCTCAAAATCATTTATCATGCAATAATACGCTCTAATTTGTATAATGTAATCAAACATAACTTTTCTTTAACACTGAAGAGTTAAAGGAACATGGTCTGTGTTTATTTTAGCTATGAAAGGTTACATAAATGGAAACACAGGCATTCATACAAAATAAAGAGAAAACCACAAGTCAATAGTTCTAACAAATGCTTTGAAACAGAAAGGCTGAATTTATTTGGCATAGTCCAAAATCTTTTAATTGAAAGCAACTATTACAAAAGGCCTACTTCTTAGTGCTTGAGAGTTTTTTCCTAAACTTAATCAACCTCCTCTTAAAGAAAACAAGGCCCCATTTATGTGGCCATTCCACCGCCTAGAGATGCATCATTGAAAGAGCAGACCACGCGTGACAATCCTTAGCCTAGATCATCTCGATTTGCCACAACAAACATCGATCGGCCAGCAACATGCCAGTGAGGCCATGACATGTAACAAAAAACCATGCAACAGCAGGAGAGAATAGGTAGCAGTAGGAAAGTACAAAAGATCCGGTGGCATTTCTAAGGTAGCTGGTGTAGAAACAAAACACCACGTGTCACTCGGATGAAGCTCAATAGAAAGTTGAAAAGGTGCCCAATAGAAAGCTTTGAGAGAGAGCCATGTGGAGAGCTCTGAGGAAAATATAGAATGAGGCAGGCCCAACTCGAAAAAAAGCCAGAGTGAGCCACACGGCGTACAGACGAAAACTACCAAAAAAGTGAAGCGAAGGGAAATGAAAAGCTTCGCGAGGAATCCACATGGCGAGTTCCAAGGTTAGTGAGCACAAAAATAAGGTGCAGCCACAAAGGAAGATAGAAAACTGCAAGGCTTTGGCAGTTTTTACTGAACACATTACATAACCCAAAGGGAAGTACATAATAGGCATATGTCCCCCAAGGACATGTAAATGTACACTTTTCTTGGTCTTATGGTGTAATTTTAATATGATTTTATCCACTAAATCTATCAAGAAAAGAGAATTATGATTTTACTACAAGAGATTCTAGGACTTGATCTACAAAAAGCAAGGGAAAATGATCTTTCTTAGTGGTAGAATTGAGTTCCCTATAGTACACAAAAACTCACCATTTCCCTTCCTTTTTGGGAACAATCACTAATGGAGACACCCATTGGCTATTTGAAATAGGGTAGATAATTCCAACATCTAGTAGCTCTTGCAGTTTTATTTTGACAATTTCTCTCAAGGCAGGGTTGATTCTTCATTGTGGTTGTCTAACAAGTGTACACTCATCTTTGATATATTATATAAGTGGAGAGATTTGGATCTAACACCTTCATGTCATGATAATCCTAGACAAGTACTTTTTGATATTCTTTTAGCATGTTTTCCAATGTCAATTGTTGTCCCTCATTCAATTTACTATTGATGTTTAGATATCATCCTTCAGACACATATACTTGTGTAACTAGCTCTATCATAGATAGTTCATTAATACAAGGTATCTTAATTTCAAGATTTTTTTTTTTGTGAAACATACCTATTGCTATAAGAATTTTTTCAGCTAGAAGAGTGGCTATAGGAAGTTTGTCTATGAAGACTGTGGCTACAAGAAGAGTGGTTGTAGGAATTTTATCTCCTAGAAGAGTTGTTGCAAGAAGATCTTGCAGAATTGACATAAGTGTTTTTTCATTTTTTGTGAAACTAGATACATGAGTGGGTGATACTTCCTCTATCTGAAACTAGTTCCAAATGATTCTAGATAATACCTCATCTTCATCTCAAATTTGTAGGAAAGGAATTCTTCTGAGCATCATGAGTTGTGCCACAAAGTTGACTTCTTCGGCCTCTTCACCAATATGTGTCCATACAAAATTTTCTTCATTATGGGATGGTTAAGTTGGAGGATACAAAATATGCTTTTTAGTGTTTGTGCCATCAAAAATAATCATGTCACCTAGCCAAAATCCAATATAAGCATTTTTAATTGCTAACCATGGCCAACCAAGGATAAGTGGATACCCTCCTAGTGTGGCTTTATGGGGGAGAACTATGAAGTCGACTTGATATTACCAAGAGTCTAGGATCACCACTAGGTCTCTGATTATGCCATCAAGCTTAACAATGGAACTATCAGCAAGTTGCATGACTATAGGAGTGGATCTTATGTTTGCAATATTCAGTTGTTGTAGGATGTCTTTAGTCATCACATTGATTTTTACACCCAATTCAATCAAAGAATTCTTTATATACATCCCATTTATGACAACTTCAACTACAAGGCTACCTAGATCACTATACTTGGGAATAGTTACTTTCCAGTGGATGATGTTAGTAAGCTACCCTACTAGATGGACTATATTTGGGTCCTTCTTTTTCCTTCTTGGCTTCTTGAGGCACCCTTCTTAAATTTATGTTCCATAGATAGGGACATCTTTTATGTCCTAGAATAGAGGTATTTGGACACATATATGCTTTAGCCGATCTAGGATATAAAAAATAGTTTCCTCCTTGTCTTCTTTTTTCTTAGCAACTTCTAATCTTTGAGGGAATAGTGGTTCTTGTTCTATCTACTTTGCTAGAGCCGGTTCAATAGTTTTAGTTGCACAAGGCTAAATGGGATCAGTCAAAGATTCTTCTTGCTCTTCCACAGGGAGCTTAGTGATAATGGGGGTGGAAGGAGCTGACAAATTTGTTCCTAAACATAGATGTATGCCACTTAAACTCAAAACATATGTAGGAAATTGATTTGGATCAATAGAATATACAATCTATTATTGTGGTTTATTATTTGGGTTGGATGTGGGTTGGGCTAGTAACTGGGTAGGTTTAGGTACATTTGCACTTGGATTAGTAGGAGGGGGCATTATGGCAGGTTTTTGGGTTTGACAAGATTGTTGCATATAGATGGTAGTTTTGGTTTGGCCATTGTTGGCCACCTCTCCATTGAGAAGTTTGTTTCCATTTTACTTGAGGTTGTTGCCAAGGTCCCTGAAACTGTTGCCAGTTCCCCTGAGGTTACTTCCACTGAGGTTAGGAATTTTGATAAGGGGGCCAAGCATTGGGTGGGTATCCTCCCTAGTTGGATGGATAGGGTGGCTACCACTAGTTACTAGGTGGAGAAGAAGTAAAATATGGTCCAACAAAATATAATGGATACAATGGAATTCCTTGTCTTAAAGCCCATGGCCTTTTTTGTGCAACAAAAGAGACTTGGTCTTTCTCAGTCTAGATTGGTTTGAACTTAGGTGGAATCTGTTTGTTGTCAATATTGTCTATTACGTTGCATCTGTAGTCCATCTTCTTCTATCTACAATAAAAGAAATATTTTTTTGTTATTGCCTCTACCTCCTCATTTTTCTTCTTAGCTTGAAGTGTATCCAGCTAAGTAGCTAGATTGTTGACTATATCTTGCTTGAATTCTGCCAACAAATTAGTAACCTCCATCCTTGAGACTCCACCACTAGATGACTTACCCATAGAGGATTTGTAGGCTTTTCCTTTCTTTGAGGATGCCCTAGAATAGTTTTGGCATATCTTCTTGATATCATCCCAAGGGACTTGAGTGATATCTCCTCCTGCCATCAGGTCCAAGGCATCAGTGCAACTTTCATTAATTCCTCTCAAGAAAAACAACTTTTTTGAGTCTTCATTAAGTGTATGATGTGGAGATTTTTGTAGACAAAGCATAAACCATGAAATGAAATATTCCAATCTCTCATCTTCCTTTTGTTGCATTATTCGAATTTCACCTCCTTTCATGTCACTACCCCTGCAATATTCTTTGCATTTCTCAAGTAATTTTATCTTCATATCTTCCCAAGTTATCACAATATTTTTTCCAAGGCTCATAAACCATCTTAATGCAACTTCTTTCAAAGTAGTAGGAAATAGATTAAGTTAGTGGGAATCAGTGGTATAGTCATAGCTTTTGCAGAGTATATCAAAATCAAACAAGAAGGTATCAGGATCTTCTGTGACAAGCCCATATAAATTAGGAAGGACTAAAGTAGGGATATTTTTGAGGTTATCTAATTCATTATGTTCAACAATGGGAAAAGGGAAAGCTGGTTGGTTCTACCTATTAGGCCTATCTCTAGTTGCATTAGCCATTCTTGCTTGCTGAAATTATAGAATAAGGGGTCCTTCAACAATATTTTGATCTTCAAGGGAAACATCAAAACTGGTCAAGTCAAGGAATATATCAACAAAGGGTTGTGGCTCTTCTTCTTCTTCATATCCTAGTAGATTTGGAAGCTCTACTAGCTAGAATGGATCAATGTTATTAGGAAGGTGTAGACACCCAAAATTGTCCATGTCATAACGTTACCTAGTCCATAGACGACCTTATAAAACATCTTGTAATATTCTACCCTAGGTCATTACACTATCCCACTTATCTCATTTATTCCACTTAATCACCTTCCCAATTAATTAAATAAATCTCATTTATTTAATTAATTCCCCTTCACATGTCTCAAAATAATTCAAATTAAATATTTGAATTAATCCCACTTTTACCACATTGCAACATGTGTCATATGACTACAACTCTTCACATGCACAAATAATTTAAATAATTTTATTATTTAAATTATGAGATTCCCACTCACATCCTATTTTTACCCCCATTCATTGTGTGTCATAAGCATCTTTTCTTCAAAATAAATAAAAGAATCCCACTTATTTCCTCACATCCTAATTTTGGTCTCATGTCATAATCCACTTAATGTGCATCATAGACATTAAAATAAACTTTTAATGCTAGCCATACATATCACAAATTTGACTTTTAATCTTGGCCATCGAATCAAATCAGTCTTCTCCTATAAATCAAGCCTTTTACATGGCATTGGAGGGATCCTCTTTCAGCATCCTTACTCTACCAAAATTTCTTCTTATTTATCTATCTATCTATTTTTCTTCTATCATATTCATCTTATCATTATGCTGCGAAAATTTGAAATCAACATATCAACAATCAAACCTTCAAAATCTTGCATTCTCATGTAGGTGGAGAAGAGCAATGGAGATAAATCAAATCTAGCATGGAGATCGGTTTGCTTTGCTTTCTTGTTTTGATTTTCATGCTTGCTTGTACTCTATTGTGCTAGTTAGGGTTTTGATATCTTGTTATTCTAGTTTTATATCTTATTTTCCCTAACTACAAATGGTGAACCCGATATGAATCCTTGGATCTAACTTTCTTTTTTGTAGGTTTTATTAACTTTTTATTGCAGATCTGCCAGTTTTTAGACAAAACCTCAAGTTTTACAAATTTTGTGATATCTTCGAAAATGCTCTACATTTTTATACAATATTTTCGCAGAAGCTTACAAATCATCTCAAAAGGCTACAATAAAAAAAATTTAGGGTTTATCATGATTTTTGCAGGAGTTATCATGCTTTTATATTTTTTCATAAAATTGTCTTTCTAGATGCAAATGAACGAATTTTTCAAAAACGTTTACATTTTTAAAAATCCCTTACAATTTTAATCAGGGTTTGTTTTTTACAGATTTGATTTTGACGTTAAATGAAGTTCTAAATAAGCCGATCTTTAGTTTTTGTATATTTTTCACAAATCCACATTTTTAAGTGCAAAACAGAGAATTTTTCTAACTTCTTTACATTTCTAGAAAGCTCTTAGAAACTTAGTAGAGGTTCCTTCTTTGAGTTTTTATTTTTCAGATCAATAACATCTTCAAATAATCAAATCTAATTTCATTATGATAAAAATGTGTATCTGAAATTGAAATTTTCTGATGAACTTTTTGTTTTGGCTGCATTCTAATGTCATTTTTTTTATTTTGTAGGTGATCATAAGGAGCTGTAGTAGCAAAAATATCATTCATACACATCAGATTGGAAAACAAAAATTTTCGGGTGCACTCGTTTTATTATCTTTATCTCTCATTTATTCAATCAATTCTGTTTGCAAAACACTTGAATTTGGAGCTTTAAAATGAACATATTGTTTGCAATCACACTTTGAAATTTGGCTTAAAAAGAATCATTGTCTGTCATCACACATTTTGGCTTTGGGCTTAAAAAAAACAAGTGTTTGAATTGTTTTACACACATTTCAATTTTCTAAAGGAAAATTAACAATTGCTAGTGTGAATCAAATGTGTGTGTGATAAAAAGCACCTCACTTGGTTCGCTTTTGTCAAACCTTTCATAGGAGGCCTGCTAGGGAATTTCATCACCCTTAGGGATGACCTCAATCAAGGTGTGAATTGAAAGACATGCTTCTTTGAGAGTTAAAATCTTGTCACTCTTGGCTAAGCCCCAAAGAACTTTATACCTTTCGGAAGTGAAGGTGAAGGGTGGGTTACCTCTTTCTCCCAGCTATGTGGTAGGATTTTTCTTTCAAATTATCCCTAGTCAACCTTGTGCATCCTAGCTTAAGACCTAATTGGCCATACCCACTTGACTAGTTCTAGGACTTGTTGATGTGTCTTCTTCAAGTGCGTGCTTAATCATCACATTCATAATTTTAAATTCAAACTTGCTTATGTGTCTTGCATGTGTGATTCATGACTAATAATTTGTTTGCAAATCACCATATTAAGCTATGAACACCAACACATAAACATATCATTCTGATCATCTTAATCATCCTTTTTATAATCACATTCAAATCAATTTCACCCTAACCCTAGTGAAGCACTTGCTACAATGGTCCTAATCCTTAATGATCTTAGTCACAAGCCCAAGGTCATACTTCGAGAAGCCCCTTCACCTAATCATGAAGATAATCCAAAACCATATATCCTCCAAGGTGGGTCAAACTTTACTCCTAGTGATGATGAGAACTTTGTAGATCTTAGTGATGATGAGAACTTTGTAGATCTTAGTGATGATGAGGATGTTGTAGATCCTAGTGATGATGAAAACTTTGTTGAAATATTAGGTCACCTTAATGATGCTATTGACAAGGGAAATGCCACCATAAATTTGGAATCATACACCATTCCATCTACTAGTCCTCCATCACCATCTAATAAAATTCCTATCTCAAAGCACACTAGTCCTACACCAACACCACCATCCAACTTCTCAAGCTCTAATCCATCAACAAAAGAACCCTTTAACGATTTTCTCCAAAGACTACTAACACGGAAAAGACCATCCCCATGTCAAGCACCCATTAATGAGCTTACCAACGAACCTTTGAATGTCATGCCTATTCTTCCAACTCCATCATGTGGTCCACAACCTATTGATCACAAAAATCATACCAAGCCTCTTCTAGAGCCTTCCACTTCCATTTCCACTCAAATCCAAGAGCTATGTCAAGAGCATTATCCTAAGCATGAGGAAACATTAACCTCTCATTCTAATCAAGATCTAGGCCCTTCTAATGATCCCACTCATAACATACTTGGTCATATTCATGATGAAGCTTCCCTCTATGATATAGATCCTACCTATGATCAAGAAGGCCATGATGACCCTCTTAGCCAACTCTATGCATTCCATGGTCAAGAGCCTATCACTTCACCTATCCATGAGAAAGAAACCTCTATTTCTCCTATAGACCCCCTACCTAGTCCTATCCATGATCCCGCATTATCACTTGTCATGATGAGACACATGCCTCCTAAGTAAATATAGAAGATCAAACCAATAGTGTGAATCTAAATGAACATAATCAAGATCCTAATGATCCTTCCACATCCACTATAAACCCCATTTCAAATCCACCAAAATGTCCTATTGGTCTATCCATCTTTATTCATGAATGTTCCTCCTTAGAACAACAAAAACCTTTATCCACTTCACCTTCTTCATCTAATAATGAACTCAAGTCTAGTGTCCAAAACACACCTAGTCCCATTGTCCATCGTATGCTTCGAAACATGAACTACCAAGGTAAAGGTTTAGGCCTTCATGAACAAGGTATTTTGGAGCCAATCCATGTCAAGGTCCCTTCACACTCTTATGGCCTTGGATATACACCCCAAGGACACCAATCTAAAGATGTTGGTACTTCCTCTATCCATCATAAGTTCTCTTTGCACCATAAATCCTATCATATGCTGAAAGCATATGTTTCCATCCCTCATCCATCATCCTACAAATGTCAAAAGCATGTGACCATACACCTTCCACCATCAACTTTTCCACCATTGCTTCCAACTCCTAATATCCATCCATCTAATCTACCTCCACTACTACCAACACCTAATATCCCCATTATGCAATCCCCTTATCCACCTATCAATAAATCCTCTAAAAATCCTAATCATGACCAATCAATGCACACATTGTCTAAACATTAAGCTTTCACTCATTCCACCATACCCATGGGATTCAAATAACAAACATTTTGATGCCTCTATCTATAAATCAAAAAATATGAAGGGTCCCCATGCCCTAGAATACAAAAGCAAAGAACCAAAGAAAAATCCATCCAAAAAGCAATATAATATCATACTTTCAAAAGAAAATTCTAAAAACAAAATGGTTTGGGTACCTAAGAAAAAGGAAAACAAGTCAAATGATGCATCTACATCTCAAAAATTCCAACCATCCACTTCCACCTGACATTCCCACTCTATTCAAGAATCTCATATTCCATCCCACAAGAAAAAGAAAAGTCATAAAAATGCTAAATCTATGTGGGTACCTAAAGAACTTCATCACCCATCTCCTAAGAAACCATCTTCATTGCTTCCTACACCCCCTCCACATCAAAAGCTTCAATGTTTATCACAATGTGTGCAACCATCGGTCATGGTTCCCTTCCATTTCACAACGATTCCACATACCTCCATCTCCTCACCCTTCACTCATTATCCTACATATCTCCCCCATCACATTCCTATGGTCCATGCTTTTGGCTAAGCCTCCCATCCATCTTCCCTAGATAATCCACATCATAATCCACCAATCCCTCCATAATCCACATCGTAATCCATCATCTACCTACTCCATCTCCCTTTCATGTCATCCCTTACCAACATCTATGAGCATAATGACATTTGAAATGGTCCATGCGATGACATCCATCTCTAATGGGATTATCATCTGTCATGGAACTAGAAACTTGAGTCCCTCCCATCCATATTCCCCTTCTCTTATCCAAAAATCCAAAAATTCAAAAAAAGAAAAAAGAAAGAAAAAAGTAAAGATAAACCCCTTCGTCCAACAGTGAAAACCTGGTAAACAAGCGCCCTGGATAAGTACCATGATGAAAACCTGGAAAACAAGCATCATGTGTAGGTTGATCTTTTATGTTACTTACACTTGGGGGAACTTTGTCTCATCTGCACTATCTATCCTATCATGCCATTTCTTATCATATCATTTCCATCCTACCTACCATCTTTATCCATCATACCCATATACTTATCGTATTGATTCCATTCATCCTCACTTCTCTTTTTGATCTTGATAAAAATATGGGGCAAAATGTTGAAACATGCTTTGGATATCTTTTGATATACCTCATCCTTCCAAACAAGCCTATTATTATCCTAGTGTCATAAGCTTTGTCATGAATAATCCTAAGTATTGTACCTAGAATGGGGCATTTTATTCCTATGCGACATAGTCTTTGGAGATCACATTCCTGCTCTCTTATGATGCATACATCCATTTCATTCACTATGACCTATCATTTTTTATCCATCCATATATCATGAGCCTTTTGTCCCTTATCCTATCACCCACCCTTTCATCCATCAATCCCATCTATCTCCTTGCACCTAGACTTGGTTTTCCCTCGTCATTGGTATCTAGAAAAAAGGCTACCCAAATTGTCATCCATTGACATCTCAAAATATTTCAAAAATCCAAAAAAATCACATAGGCCAAAAATCCAAAAAAAAATCAAATATTCCAAAAATCCAAAAAAATCAAAACATTTCAAAAAAATCTAAAAAAAAATCAAAACATTTCAAAAATCCAAAAAATCAAAACATTTCAAGAATCCAAGGAATAAAATCAAACCAAATCACTTTAACGCATCAAGTCAACTTCTTCAAATCAATTTTTTCATCAAATTATCTAATCACATCGCTTCTTCTAATCAAATCCATTCTTCTAATCAATCACATCACTTCTTCTAATCAAACCCATTCTTCTAATCAATCTAATCATTATCATCAAATCAAATCATTTCTTCATCAATCCAATCAATCAAAATCATTCCAAGTAAATTATTCCTCAATTTAATTCAACAATCATCATCCAAATCTTCAAATCAAGCATCTTCAATCCTTCCAAGCAATAATCCAAATGAAATTCAATCCTTAATCCATAACAATGAAGCTAATCAATCTTGCCAAATTATCCAATCACATCCTTTGGTCTTGATCCTAATCTTTTTGTAAACCCAATCAATCAGTCAATCATCCTTGTGTTGATCTAGGGATATATCGTTCTCCGCAATGACAACACTATCATCATCATCATCAATCAATCAATCAATCATCCTCGTGATGATCTAGGGATATATCATTCCCCGCAATGACAACACTATCATCATCATCAATCAATCAATTAATCATCGGTTTACAGCTTGACAGGGGCAATACCTTGTTTGTTTTTGTATCATTTATGCATGCTTGCTTGTGTGTTTTATCATTTCAATTTGCATTTGCATCAAATCCGAATCACTCCCAGCTAATATTCATATCTTGTATCTAGACAAGGTTGTATTATGTTGGGGCACGAGACACATCATCACCTTGGTCCTTTATACCTTGGTGCATAACGTCTAGTGCTATATCAAACATATGATTGCTCACTTTATTGCAGCATAGCATGTCATTTTTCTTTTTCATCTACTTCTTATCTTGTATCATTCATCTTATCCCTCCTTTATCATTTCATTCATTTCGAGAGAATATCCGTGTTTATGCAACCCGCCTATCCTCTCGAGGGGGCATCATCATCATTATCATATCCTATATCATCATCCCATTTCTTCATATCTTTTGCATCATCATATTCTTCTATCATCCCTTTCCTTCATTCATCATACTCCTCACTTCTTCAAGTGGTTGGGGCATCATCTTTTTTTCATCTATCCATACCTTAGCTTCTTTGAAATGATGTTACTCGACATAAATTTCACCATCTCGAACATCATCTCAAAGAGGGGCAAAATGTAGACACCCAAAATTGTCCATGTCATAACGTTACCTAGTCGATACATGACCTTATAAAACATCTTGTAATATTCTACCTAGGTCATTACACTATCCCACTTATCTCATTTATTCCACTTAATCACCTTCCCAATTAATTAAATAAATCTCATTTATTTAATTAATTCCCCTTCACATGTCTCAAAATAATTCAAATTAAATATTTGAATTAATCCCACTTTTACCACATTGCAACATGTGTCACATGACTACAACTCTTCACATGCACAAATAATTTAAATAATTTTATTATTTAAATTATGAGATTCCCACTCACATCCTATTTTTACCCCCATTCATTGTGCGTCATAAGCATCTTTTCTTCAAAATAAATAAAAAAATCCCACTTATTTCCTCACATCCTAATTTTGGTCTCATGTCATAATCCACTTAATGTGCTTCATAGACATTAAAATAAACTTTTAATACTAGCCATACATATCACAAATTTGACTTTTAATCTTCACCATCGAATCAAATCAGTCTTCTCCTATAAATCAAGTCTTTCACATGGCATTGGAGGGATCCTCTTTCAGCATCCTTACTCTGCCAAAATTTCTTCTTATTTATCTATCTATCTATTTTTCTTCTATCATATTCATCTTATCATTATGCTGAAAAAATGAGCAATCAACATATCAACAATCAATCCTTCAAAATCTTGCATTCTCATGCAGGTGGAGAAGAGCAATGGAGATAAATCAAATCTAGCGTGGAGATCAGTTTGCTTTTCTTTCTTGTTTTGATTTTCATGCTTGCTTGTACTCTATTGTGCTAGTTAGGGTTTTGATATCTTGTTATTCTAGCTTTATATCTGATTTTCCCTAACTATAGAAGGAATCTACCATAAGAATATTTTCTTCTTCTATGCATGTATTATCAACTCAGTATCAGCGAACTCACACAAAGAATGGGTGGGGGAAAATAGTGGATTGTAACTTCTAACACTAACAGAAAATTCCATAAATACTATAGTAGAAATATTGATCAACGACTCCAAACGACACCCTAATTTGACACCATCCCTGAAAACGATGCAAAAAATGTCAACCTCTTAAAATGATTTTAATAACTATTTTCTTACAACCATGATTCAGAGATTGGTTATATTACTTTAATATGCATCTTAACCATCATGAAAGTACATTTAAATTATCAATGCAAGGATGTGAACTTGAAATGGGTTAGCACAGTATGTGCACTAGGAATTTTAAAGTAGTCATCTTCATCCTATAACTAAGAAAGGATTAATGCTAAAAGTAAATTTCATGAAAGGAAACAAAAAAAATGTTGAACATCAATCAAGAAAATATAAACTAATTATGCATAATAAGAAGGAAAATCTAAGCATCCAACAGGAAACTACTCTGCCCACTTTGGTTGCAGGAATAGTCACTTAATGAAATTCTAGTGGTTGTAGGAACAGTCAATGCAAGAATCTTAACTTAGTACTGAAAAAAAACTAACACTCATCTAACTAAACTAAAGGGATGGATTACTCACCAATTTTCCCCCCTTGGATGAGTATCCTCTAAACTAATGCAAACTTAGATACTCAACTCAAAATCTTATTTCATTCATCAGAAAATGCAGTTAAAAAAGTATGGCTGATTATCGGCTTGTACAAGAACTTGGAAATAGACTCACTAACTTGATAGCTCAAGGAAGGAGGATTCAAGACTTATTTAAGACAATTAAACAAGGCCATCAAATCCCACTAACTAAGAGGATTATATTTAGGTAAAGAGAGAAGAAAGTGGAGAGGGTGGTTATGCATGCAAGGGAATTCATTCGGACATGTATGCCCAAATTTGGAATCAACCACTATAGTAAAGCCCGCAATGCTCAATTCCATTAAATATTGGTACAAGGTAGTTACATGAGGCTGACATGGGAATATTCCACCACCATCCCTAGTTGACCTTTGCATGACTCCTCAACCTGATCGACTAGCGGTTGCATTTCTCAATTTAGCATTTCAATCATGTCTGTAGAGTAATGTCAGTACACATAATAATTTCATAATCATAACCACCTTAAAGAAAATTCATCAACCACATGCAAGATAAATATAGATGGTCCACATAATAGGTAAATGTCATTAAAACCAAAAAAAATGAAATTAGTCCCAAATGTCTTATGGCTAAGATATTATATAAAAGTGCCAGCATATAATATCAAATTCTATGGTAATTTTAGCAAATAACAAGATATTCTACCACCCTTAACTAGGCCAAAATCCAGACTCATCAAAAATTATGTCCCAAGCTTGAGGTATTGGGACTCATATGCCTGAACTAGCATATGAGTCCTACTTTAGCTTGGACATATTTTGAATTCAATTCTTGGTGGGATTTTATTCTTCTAGATATAATGTCAGCTTGTAGTATTTTAATTTCAATAAATTTGGCATAAACAAGTAAAAATGCAAGGCCATTTCACATATTTTATCCTAACAAGATCTAATCTTTCAAGCATTCAATAATTCTAGGAATTCAAGAGTATTCAAGAGAATTCAAGAGTTGATTACAATAATTTTGGATTTTCATTCAATATTCAAGCATCATTTCAAAGTCATAATGGATCATGTGTTTTTTTGAGCTAACATTTGTGATGTAGGTTTCATGATTCAAGCAAGCATTCAAGACAAATCTTTAAGAATTCAATGAAGATTCAAGATCCTTAACCATTAGAGTCATTTCACATAATATTGCAACCTTTAGTTTAATGGTTTTGTGAGTTGCAATATTGCATATTTTTTATTCATCATTCTTTCACTCTATTTTATTTTATTTCAAGGTTTTCTTACCAAAACATGGTTTGACCAAGGCAAAACCCTATCCACTAAAAAATAAAAAAAATTCCTCTTCATTTGTGATTGTAGATCTAGTTGTTTTGAGACATGAAGATCCTTTAAAGACAAAGCTTCAAGATTTAAGAAAGTTTTGAATGTTTTTAATAATTTTTCATCTTCACAACAACTCAACTACAACTCGTAATTCAGACTTTCAGGCTCGGATATTGGACAAGATCAAAGTTATAGAAAGTTACTTGAGATTACACTACCCAACTATTTGTCATTAGAATAAATTAGGTATTGAACTTTATGTTTAAGATGCACGTATCATTCTATATCATGTTGACTTGTGTGATTATATTGAAATAAGGAATTTTATTGTATCTTGGTGGTAAAGGTTTAGTTGTATCCATCTAGGTCTAATCAAAGACAATCAAATTAGGTCTAATTTTATTGAATGAAGGGTATCAATTAATGGGGTAAATTATCTATCTTATAATCTGAATTGGTATGGGGTTGAACTTATGTCAAAAACTTGAGGAGTGGTTGGTTGTTTGATTTGTACTAATTTTTATAAAGTTCTTGTTTTGTTTCTTGAAAGTTTGGTAGTTATTTTGAGGTATAGACTCGTACTTCTTAGTATGAGTTGATATATCTTCATAATAACTAGCCAAAATATAATAATTATAAAGGGTTTTATATAAATGTATGAAGGATAGAAATTTCATTATTAAGATTTTTTCCCTTATACTAGGTTTTAAATTTTTAGTGAACACTCTTTGGAAATTTGCATCAAGAAGAGTAAAATTTAATCTATGAATAAAGTAACTAATATTAGCCTATGAAATATATGATCTTTCATTTTTATTTATTTTTGAATCATATTAAAGTAGTTATGTTAATATTAGGAGCAATTTTTACTTTGAAATTATTGAGGAATATATCAACAAGTTTTTTAAATGAGTGGATTGAATTATTTGGCAACAAAAAAAATGATTCCAAAGCCATGTATTTTAATGACCTATGAAAGGTTTTAGCCAAGATATTATCCTCAAAGATGAAGTAATTACACAAGGTTCTATATACCAGGATATATGATTGCTAGGGTTTCCCTTACCATTATACTTGTTAAACCATGGTATCTCTATTTTTTGTGGCATTAATTTTTTCAAAATTTCAAGTGACAATGGGCTCCTTTTGACATATTGTGATGTTTATCCATTTTGGTTTTGGGTCAAGGTTAATATTTTTATTGAAGTGAAGTTACATTTTGAAATTTTTGGTTAATGACAAAGATACTACTTGACGTGTCTTCAGAATGTGGTGAATGCCATGGAAGTGTGTAAGTTCTTGGTGGATAATTATGTTGCAAGTTTATGAGGGTATGGAACTTGAGGTGTTACATGTGAAGATCCAAAACCATAAGGATTTATAGTGTAAATGCCTAATTTTGGATTTATACCAATTATTTTTTTTATTATTGAAGTGATAGTTGGTTTTGTTCATATGCGAATAGAGGCTTTAGTTGTAGGGAGGGAGACTTTACTTCCTCCTTGATTTTGTGTTTGTCCCAAATATTGAGTGTGTGTGTGAGAGAGAGAGAGAACTACATAGGGACAAAGGGATAAGTGAGATACAATTAGTGTGAGAGAAAATTTTTATAGAGAGAAGTAGTGAGGGAGGGAAAGAGATATGGAGGGAGTAGAGAGGGAAGGATGGAGAGAGGGGGGAAGGGAGTGAGGAAGGGAGGGAGAGAGGGAGAGAGAAAAGGAGGGAGATAGAGAGGGAGGAGTGACTGAGAGAGAAAGGGGGTGGAAATTAAGGGAGTGAGATATTAATGTGTGTGAGAGAGAGGGGGAAGGAGGGAGAGAGAGAGAGAAAGGAGAGAGAGAGGGAGTAGAGAGGGAAGGATGGAGAGAGAGAAAAAGATGTAGAGGGAGGGAGACAAAGACACAAAGAGAGTGAGGGATAGAGACATGAATTAGATAGAATGAGAGATAGATACAAAGAGAGAGATTTGATAGAGAGATTAGTGATGGAGGGAGGGAGAGAGATTAGGATAGAAATTTTAGATGGAGAGATATGGTGAGAGAAAGATGGAGACAAAGAGAGAGAGATACATATATAGATACTGGAGGGAGGGAGATAGAGAGATATGTGAGATTGAAAGAGAGAGAGAGGGAAAGAGATACATAGACAAAGAGATATAGAGAGAGAGGAGGGAGTGAGGAAGCGAGATAGATATAATTAGAGAGGAAATGGTGTGGGGAGGGATGGAGAGATAAG